>JAZBGW010000977.1:2957-18717 GCA_037464815.1 Mylabris variabilis
GTTTGCTTTGGCAACGTTGCGATTTAGCGTTGCGCGAATTCGTTAATGCCAGGAATGTCCGTGAGACGGCGCGCGCGCGCGCATTTACCAACAGCCGCCATTGGATGAAAGGCGTGGTTGAAAACTGACAGATCATTCATCTAAGCCCCACTCTTTCGATTTGGAACGACGTGATTGACAGTTGGCAGACGACTGCGGAACGCGCAGGATCTCCGCACGCGCTTCGGACACGGCAGCTCGGCGCACACCATCAACTCCAACCTAGAGCCACGACACCGACCCCCATGCTCGCGCCACCAAGGGCCCCATCACAACCGCCACCAGCCGCATGCAGTGGGCCCGTGTGATAATAATAAATATACATATAACGACGAGAAAAGTGCAGTGACCTATTATTTTTATTTTTTATTTTAGTGTGAAGTGTTAGATTTATAAAAAGAGTGCGGGATTTGTTTTTAGTGACAACACGGTGATAATTAAACGGTGGGGCGACTCTCAACCACACGGTGACGAGGCGCTGTTCATGGCTCAGCCACGGGTACGGACGGGTCTATGAAGAAGGCGACCGTTTGGCAGTTCGGTAGTGCCGCCATCTGTTTAGGGGCTGTTACCATAACATAACCACCATCATCAATCAAAAAGGGCGGCCAAAACATGTTTGGTGATGTTGTTGTTGTTCATGATGATGATGATGATGATGGTGGCAATACTGTGCTTCTTATACAAAGATACACAAATACAAACACACACATCACTCTCTTTTACGATTATAATTAACAGTTAGAGAATCTGTTCTGTGATGATCTGGAACGAAGGCACTTAAACGATTCGACGCTATATTAATCGAGAATTCGCGCCTCTTGTTTACCGACGGTAGAGCCCTAACGCTTGCCACAATAGTACCAATCAGTAGTTACTAATAATAATTGATAAATTATTTAAATAATTATAACGAAATTCAGTGAGAAATACGTATAGTTTCTTTTACAACTTTGATTCATGTTAACGATTTGTGAATAAGAAATCAGTCTGTAAAGTTTTCTTGTTTGCGAAGGCCGTAATTGTCATCAGATGAAAAAGAGAGAGGAAAAATCATTGATTTACAATGCTGCATTTTCATTTGCAATGCACATTTAGTTCGCTTTCAATTTAAATGTGTCTTTTTCCATATAACATTTAGATTATAATAAAACTTTGTAACCATTATTGGTATTGAAATGGGATTGCTGTTAAAGTAATAGATCCAGTTTTCTTTTATATTATTTTCCTCTTTTCATTTTTCTTCTCAATGCTAACCAATAATATTTGAAAGAATCCGTTTGATACGCGAATAAAAAAATTATAAAAAAAAAGTTAATATTGCCATCTGGCATCAAGAACCGATCTGCAGACATGATAACTCGAACAATGATGACGATTTACCTTTAGGGTTCAACTTGTGTAATGTTAATAGCTTAAAGGATACACACATACACACGCACACACAGGACAATTTAAAAAAAAAAAGAGAGAAACAAGTGTAATGACAGTTTGATTAGTTAGTGAATACAATAATTATAAAGTGTCGGAACGTCTGATACGTTTGTGTAATTACAAGTTTAGCAAAGGCCTTTTCGATCCATACATTTAATTTCTCTTAAAATCGATGAATAGGCACTTTAGGCCGGGTTTATAAGCGCACAACCAGATATCTTACCTGATTAGACACCGGTAAATGCCACTCAACAACACTCACACATACCACACTCGGTCTGATAGGGCAGAGACCAGACAGTAAAAAGAGCGCACCATTTTTTGATTGTCATCGTGGAATTTAAGTGAAGAATGCCTGGGCCATAAACTGGCCAACAAAATTCTCACCGATTTAAATATTAATTGTTAATGATGAAATTATTTGGATACTGTCCGTCGGATCCCTCCGGTACTATCTCTAACGATAAATAACATTGAACCATATGTGAGACATCAAATCTGAATCAAAATTTAAATCAGACGGGTAATAAAACTTTACTACTGGATAGACAGTTAAAGAGACGTTTTAAAATCATCTTTCCGAGTAGAGAAAAAAACCTCCCATATAACACACACTTCGCTTTATAGTACTCCATGAAAGTTTACGACAATAACAACAACAACAACGATTCCAACAAGTCCCTAAGAGCGGCACTAAAACCAACTCCCAAAATTACTTATTCGCCCGTTAAACCAACACTAACAGATTTCGCAATTAGGTTTTTCTTTACCTAATAATAATGCTAATTATGAAATTATCGTGTTGTTGTTTTTTTGCCTTCGGAGAAAAAATGAGTTTTGAAATTTTTCTGGATTGCCGACGGTGCCTCATTAAATATGCAAATTTCACGAACATGATTAACAAACACAGAATCACAAAACGGATCTAGCGGCGGTTTTTTTCTTTCACGTATTAATAATATTTTTAACGAAAATTACGCAATTTTCAATATTCAAATACGGGATTTAGTAAAAATCGCGGAAACAATACAGCCGGTTGATGATGATTATTACCGTCTTTCGTCTTGATGATAATGATAGTTTTCGTATAAAAAAAATAATAATGTTGAAGTGCAAATCGTGCCCAGATCGTCGCTGATGCTACTGTTACTACTACTACCGATTACAGCTACAACAACAACAACTTTAGCTACTCTACTCCTCCAACTACCTGTCCATTTTATAAATTTAATTTGGTAATAGTGTATTATTACGGAGTTGAAGTCGTATATTATGTGGGTTTTATAACAGTTGTAAAAAGATCGACGGGAGTGGTGTTGTGTGGCCCAATGTGAAATTGAACCAAAGAAATAACGAGGAAGTTTAACTAAATCCTAACGAGAATAATTATTTATAACAAATAATTATAAATCAAACGATAATTAATAGAATTGTGCGAGATGTGATGGTAGAGCAGTACCGAACGAATGCCGTCGTGTCGCCTTCTTCAATTAAATAGATCGAAATTTATTTATTTTATTTTTTTATAATTTCTATAACGCAATTAAGAATTGAAATATTCACAACTCATACTATACCAATTTCTTCTAGGTGTAAAATTTAATTTTTTTTTTTGAATGAATCACATTAAAAACAATCAGTGAACAAATTATTACCGCCAATATGGATGTGCTACAGAAAAACGTAAATATCATTCATTCTAAATCTTTTTTTTTGTTAATTTTAATTAATTCCTTCATTAATTTAATTATAATTTTTGGTGTTGGTGTTCTCTCGTTGATTAATGATAACACGAACAGTGGTAGTTTTCTTTTATTCAGCAAAAATAAAACCCTCTGTGTGTGGAAAGTTTCTTTTAAAATTTTTATAATAAACTGTGCAACGCATAATATGCAACAACAGATAAGAAAAGAATGTTGATTATAATTGCATGACCCAGATGACTTTTTTCGAAATATAATTAAATCTAAAATAGTTTCATGTAGGAAAAAATATTTAAACAAATTATACCCGGCCGTATTCACAATCATTATTATTAGAAAATTTAACAATCCTGTTCTTTTTATTGTTTAACTTGCTGAACATATTCAACCACCCCCTATTTGTGTGTGTCTATACAATTTTCATTGATTTAATTGAATGCCGGAAGAGAATTAAACCAGAAGAAGGGGTTTTTATTATTATTATAGTCCGCTGAGTACTATTTAACCCCAATTCAAAACACTATAGTGTTATTATTATTTTAAAATCTGTTAAGGCTTAAAGTTTTCAATTAAAAAAATCCCTTTATTTTTTTTCTTGTATTTATTGTAAAGTTGATTTTTCAAATTGTTGTCCATAAATGTTATTCGATCGTTGTAGAAATATCAAATTACAAACAAGCATGGGACAAAATAGAAATAAAATAAAAATAAAACAAGGGGTAATATATTTTAGTGAAATCCATGCATGTCTTCTTTCCATTAAAAGAAAAGCTTTTGTTTTTTTTCTCTTCTTCTCCACTTCTTGTGTTGTGTGTCTTGTGTTTCTTTCTATTATTTTATTTTTTTTTTGTACTGGTTTGACGTGGCTGGTTCTCGTTATAATTTCTTTTCTTAGTTAGATTATCTTTTTTAAAAGTTGTCGAATAGAGAGAGGAATGAAAAAAATAGAAAATATAGGGGGCTTTTTATCTTTAATTTCTCTAGCTTTAATAATAACGGTTTCATTTATAGAAATTTTTCGATCTAATTCGTCCATTTATAGAATGGAATCCCAATAAATTATATGTACGCATAATTTATTAAGATATTTGCAAAGTTGTTAATTAAATTAAAAAACAATTAATATAATTGAAATATAGAAGATACATGAATTCACCTACCAGCTATAATATTAAAACAGCACACATCTACACACACCTGGCTGATGTTCAACGGAAGTCGTTTACTTTATATTTTGATGAAAAATTAATCCAAACATGCACATTTCTCTATGTTTATAGTACTTATGTGTTGTGTGCACCTAATTCATTGTAATCATTTTAATAATTTTCACATTTTTATTTTATTACAATAATTGTTATCGTAAAATTTCCAAATTCTTACATCTACAACTATTGCTTATATCCTGTGAAATGTAATGTTAGTAATAATGTTTTGTTAGCAATTTCGCTTCAACATTGCTATTTTAAAAAGTGCTCGTAAAATCAGTGGATCCAGTCGAACTAACACCACTAAAAGTGATCCGTTTTGTCCGTTTTTGTGTTGTCAATCTGTTTTTCTGTCTATATTGTATCTTCTTTGTGTCTGTGAGAAATAGAGCTTTGTCTCGAATTATTTATTTAAACACCAATAAATTGCCGGCCGAACTTTTTTCTTAATTTGTAGTAATATTGGTTAAATCACAGAAACAATAAGTTGTAAAATATACAATAAATTAATCATTTATGACACTAGACTGTCTAAAATTGCCACACATAACTTTCGGTGATGTTTTATACTGTTAAGAATTTATTTATAATGAAAATTTTGAAAATTGATAATAATGGTCGTGCATACCGGGCAACAGCACAGTTCTTTGTTTGTTTTTCCACATGAACAAGAGAAGAATTAGAAAACTCTAGAGACGGGTGGAAAAAAAAGATTGAAATTCTCTCGGAAGGAATCCAAAAACTTGTTAGCAATGCAGGGGCTATCACGTCTGTTATAATTGCCGCTTGTGAGAGAGACACGTAGAAACATACGTGCATAAATTCAAAATTCACTCATGTCTTATGTTTGTTGATTATTTTATGATACATGGAATGCTTAATTTGTTTTTATTTATTTTTATTTATTTTTTTTGTTATTCTACGTCCCTATCCTATAAATGAGTTGAGTTGTGTGTATATTATCTATAATTTTATTTATTTATCTATTTCTAAATTACATATTGATTTAGTTTATTAATTTGATTTTTATTCTTGATTGCAGTATGACGACGGCATCCACCCTGGTTACATGGACGGCGGCGCTGGGACTGGTCTGTATGAACCCCACGTAGCCCATCGGCCTGGTCTTCAAGGATTACATCATTCACCGCATTTGAACCATGCAATGCATCCGTACCATGCAAACCATGTTAACCCAGCCGCCAACCACGTTATGGGGGGAGCGGTGCCGGACGTCGGAAAACGAGACAAGGATGCTATTTACGGGTAAGTTTTTGTTGCCTGCATCCATCACTAAACAGAAACAAAAAACAAAAAAAAAATGGAGATCGGGGAAAAAATCTGAAAAATATAAATATAATACAATATAAAATGTTATCCCGATGATTTTTTTGCTTGTGCTTGCTTCCTTTCGCCGTTATTATTGTTGTTGGTGCGTCGTTTCCTTTGAAAAACTACCCCCTTTTGAAATATGGACGAGAAATAGATGTATAGGGGAGAGCGTGTAGTTTCGCTTAAATGCCCAGAAAATTTGCGATAATTTTCAAGAAATAATATATAGATATAAGAGAAAACGTAAGAAATTGATGTCAGTTTCAATATCGACATTTCTTCATTAAAAAAATACTATAATAATTAGTATTATTTTTAAAAACGAGTTTTATCGAAGAATTATTTTATTTTAGACTTGGAAAATGATAAAAAACCTTTGAAAAATAATTTATCTACAAAAACAATGTCAACTAGTTAACGTTAAAATAAAAAAAATACGTAATTAAATGGTGAATAGTTATAGAAAACAACGTTTGAACTTATTCAGTTTACATCGAAATTGATTCCGATCATTTACATCGGAAAAAGCGGCATTACTAATAATATCGTTCTACTTTCAACTATTTTCCAATTTGTTTTAAAATAGTTTAGTTTTTCTCCCTTTAAAAACAAAAAAATCTTGTAAAAATTACAGAACTTTCTTTGGCCCAATATCACCACCGTAATTAAATGAACAACAACTGTTGAGAAAAAAAGGAACGTAATGAAATTACTGTAAAAACTTTGGAGTAAGGAAAATAATAATTTGACGTTTTATTTGAAATAATGGCGCCATTATCTGAAAAAAGCTCTTAAATAGAAGAATAAATTGTAGGGAACAATATGATTACTTTTTTTGGTTTCTTGTTAATGAAATATTGCTGGAACAGGAATTTTTATTATATTTATAATTTTTTTGTTTTAATTAAATCGTTAATTTGAATATTACAATTTGTATAGAAATTAAATGCAAATTTATAAATGTTTTTATCAGAAATTTTGGATACGTTTTTTATAAATTGTTGTGTCCTGCTATTGATACATAAATTACGTTTCAATTGATTAAATTTATATTTATGAGATTCTTAAATTTGTTCGAAATTGTAGTTGAGATTACTGTTTTTTTTTTTTTATTAATAGAAAAGGACTCGAATTGGAAAATTTTTGGGAATTTTTTTCTCCCAAATTGATTTGAGAATATAAATGACAATAAACTTTGATAGCTTTTTTTAGGTCTTTTTAAATACAATTCTAGTTAAATATCTATTAATGGATAACAAAATAACACTGTTATGATTAATCTTTAAAATGTTGATAAGACGTATCTACAATGTTGTATTGAATAATAATAATAACAATAATACTAAAAATTAAATAAATTGTGCTTATGTGTTTCCGTCGGATCTGAAATTTGAAAGTTTTTTAAATCCAGCAGTTGAATTTTCTTCTTTTTTTGTTTTATTACAACAAGCAAACAAAATATTCCCGTCTAATCTATCTAAACTGTCTTGTCTATCTATGCCTTTATCTATCCTATGAAAGAGAACCAACAACAAGCCGCGCACTTTAAACATTGTCGAAATAAAAGAAAACTTCTGCCTCCGATGATGATGATGAACTAAATTCAATATTTGCCCAAAACTCACTCACACTAGAACGACATATTGTTTATTTGAAGGTGTCGGTAATTACTTGGCATGTACATGTTTATCTCTCTACCTTATATACACACATACACAAACACACACAGACACATAATATTATAATGTGTATTCTGCGTTTACCCACTTAAATACCATCTAAACGAGCCATAAAAATAAAATGTCAGTTGTGTCTCTTTAGTTACTCTCCACATTTTTCACCCGATTTTCTAATTTGATAATGATACCAGTGAACGGACACACGATTCTTTTAATTCTAGATATCGTTAGAATCAAAAATTAATAGATTTTTGTTAGTTCTTTGTTTGAAATGTTTTTCTCTTGTTCTATATATATAAATCTACCTATCGTTTTTTTTTTGTTGTTCTCTTCAAAAACTTTTCGATGACTGGAAACTAGATGGTAGACAACAAGAGTCTTTGAGGCAACATGGCTCAAGAGATAGCTTTCAAGATAAGAATTGTGTTGCTTTTAATTGATAGTTATCAGAAGGGGCGGTTGCCAGGAATCCAACCATACCTTTTAAACTATTGAATCTTTTAAATTGTATTTAAAAAAGAATATTTTGTTTTTTCAAAAATTCAAAATTTTATATTGAAAGTAAGATTTAAATGCAATAAAAAAGGAAACAACAAAAAATAAATAATTAGTGCTGAATTTATTTATGGTGCATATCAGTCATTTTTGTTGTAATCCGACACAAGTCGGTATGATGTCTATCAAATAGCATTATTATAATATAAGAGGCATTCATAAATGTAGCGAATTATTTATGATGTGCCTTCTTTGGATAATTTACGGGTCAAATGAGCATGATAGCCGCGGCCACACTTGCTTATTTGTTGACCAGTTTTTTTTTCTTCAAAATCTCTTATTAATAATTTATTTATTTATTTTTGTTGCAGACATCCATTATTTCCATTGTTAGCGTTAATTTTTGAAAAATGTGAATTGGCCACATGTACACCCCGAGAACCGGGCGTTGCCGGTGGTGATGTTTGTTCATCAGAATCTTTCAACGAAGATATCGCCGTATTTTCAAAACAGGTAAGTCCTACTATTTTATTATACATACATACATACATGTATCTATTTGTTTATTTATTTACTTACTCTTATCAACATTATTATTAATTGTGATAATTCTTGTCTGTTTTCTTGTTTTTTTCTTTTTTTCCCCTATTCATCGGAGGCTGTGTGTATTTATTACGCGGTGTGTTTCGTTATTTACATTTAATATCTGAACTTTGCTTATCAGTTTGATTAGCTTATCGCGTTCGATAAACACGAAAACACATGTAAAACATCTCCAGAATTTATATTATACTTGAAACCAGCGATAAACTTACACGCATTGAATTATTTATATTTATAAAATGGGAGAAACTCTATACAACAATAAAATATTTAAATATTACCAATGTTTAAATATTTAATTAAAAATTATTTGATTTTAATTGATGTTTTCAAATTAAAATAAAATAATCAGTACCTACTATTACACACTACTGACTGATGCTGTTACGGTTTTGAATCACTTAGAAAGTAACCCTTATAACAACAAACAAAACAACAACAAGAGCAGTACAAAACAGCCCCAGGGATCTACCATAACCATTACGGGGGTCGTTTTACGCCAGTTTCACGATCTAGGCGGCGTACATTTCGCGTAACGAAGCACCGTTTGATGCCTACATTTACGTTTGTGCTAATTTTTTCTTTAGTTTAACATGAGGGGGAAACAACATTGTCTTGGTTTTTTGATGATTGAAGAAAAGCCAATGGGACAATATTCAACACAACGAAAAAAAATTATCCCTACGATTCTATTCTTAACTTTTCTTCTAAATGTAACAACATTGATGTTGTTGGTATTTTTCCGTGTTATTTTTTTCTCTTCTCCTCTTTTGGGTGATGATGGGATTTTGACTTTATAATTAGAATGGCACCCTATTCAACCCCCCTTTTAGTTTAATATATATCTATATACTAATGTGTGTATGTATCTGTGCATGTGTATGTGTGTATCTGGTTTTTGTTTGCACGCACCCGTCGGATAAATCCCGGGGTATGAATTTGAATGTAAGCTTTAACGAATTATAATGGTGGAATAAATAAATATAGTTGAGCAAATTTACACTTTCAGCTGTTGTTTAGGAAATTGGTGTGATATATAGATAGATTTTGAAATGAAAACAAAGATAGATAGATTATAAGTGAGGATTTTATATAAATTTTAAAGTTTTGTTGTTTTTGTCTTCGTTCTCCGTGTTTTTTTTTTGTTCCTCGACAGACTCAAATTTTTGTTTCCATTGAGAGTGTTTATTTTTGAGAAGCTTGAGAGTGTGCTATGCGTTTAAAGACTAAACAAACCAAATTAGATGCTGGTCTTATTTATCAGGGGTTTTTGCTTCCGTCTTTAACCTGGCATCATCTCAACATATTCAAACTTATTATTATCATCATCTATAGCAAACACGTAAAATTTATATCATCCAAAATATTCCACAATGAAATTATTGTTTTCTCAAAAAATTGACGAAAAAATATTAATCTTTACAACACAATAATTGCGCATTAAAAACGATTTATCCGATCCCCCTGAAGTAGCAATTTTGATAAATAAAATCATATTAATCTTCTCACGTATTATATTTATTTATTTTTCAAAATTATCAAAAATATGATGTCAGAGATAATATTTTCGTGTCTGGTTATGGTCGATTTTTCAATCGAAATTAATCGACCACTTATTTTTTGCCTTATTTTCCTTTAAAAACTTAGGGGAGCATCCGTTCCTTCTCTCTCATTCGTTTACTGTCTGTGTTATTTTTTTGTTCAGGGGGTCTTTTCTCTTCTGTTTTTGAAGAGACTTAGACAGAACGAAAAAAATGTTGTAATTAATATAGTTGAAAAGTTTTCAAACTGCTAACTGCTTTCTCAGCACACATACACATACAACCAACACTCATATATATACAGAACACAGTTGTGCTATTTGTGGAGATATTTTTAAGTTAGGACAGATGTGATTCTGGGAAATACTGAAAGCTTGGGAGGGTGAAACGGGTGCAGTGAACCTTCAAAATAGAAATATTCACTAGAAGCAACCCCCTATAACAAATAACAAGGCAAGTCTCTGTATCTATACAGTATGTGTTTTGTGTGTATGTGTGTGTGTGTCGTGTCTCAGTATAGATTTCGATGGATGTTTTTAGACAAGACTTGAGTTTTTCGAAAACTAGCAACATATGGTCTTGATTGATTTTTCTAATATTTTTCCCTCGTGTTAAATTTTTGTTTTCAGTCTTTGTATGTAAAGACACTTTTAAAAATCAACAGTAGTATAAGAAACAATAATTAGATTGGTAGCCGATTGATTATCAATGATTATATTGACTTCTTCTATTGTAATGCAGATGTAGGAAAATTGTCAGTTTAAATTCCCCTTGTTCCCTATAGATATTGGTGGTATAATAATAAAACTACCAGGTACCACTCATTGTCAATATGTATGTAATGTAAAAGTATCCTTTCATTCTCCACACACACACTCCTCGTCTATTGCTGTTTTTTTTTCCTCCTTCCTCGTCGCGTATAAACGTACTGAATCCCTTGTAGAAATGTTTAACAGCATTGTGTGTGCGAGATCTGAAACCCCCCTGGTCTTATGTATTGTGTTGAAGATACGTAGCCGATAACCAGCATGCTGTTATTGTTGGTAATTTTTTGGTCGCTTGAGTGCCGTTCAATAACTGACGTCAGAATCTCCCGCAGTGTTTCGTCGAAATGAGCAACTTCAAGCCCGTTAATCTCCACCTAGGTGGTGCCCTATTGTAGTGATTGTCCAGTGACTTGCTAGTTTTAATTCTGTTGTGTCGTCTATGGAGAGTTAATCGGACTTATACATACATACATACATACAGGTTGGATGATGATAAGTAATGTCTTTATGTCAACGGAACATTAACAAGATTTACAATTTTCTATTCTTGTCAAATATTATACTAGAATCACATCAATTGATGATGAATTCAAAGTGTGATAGAAATAATTTTAGAGAATTTCGAATAAAAGGGCTACAATAAATATATTTAAATAGTTGGTGGCATTTTAATAACACTCTAATTAACGTTCAAACGAATTCTCATAATAGCCATCCGGGCTGA
The DNA here is from genome assembly GCA_037464815.1 of Mylabris variabilis. Classification (NCBI taxonomy): domain Eukaryota; kingdom Metazoa; phylum Arthropoda; class Insecta; order Coleoptera; family Meloidae; genus Mylabris; species Mylabris variabilis. The sequence goes on from JAZBGW010000977.1 coordinate 14,483, forward strand.
GGGTTAGTTGGTCGTCGTTGTGATTTATGATTATTCATCCATTTTGTTACATTGTTGTTGTTGTTGTTGTTGAAGAAGAAGAAAAAGAGAAGAACGATCCTGGCCTACGGGAGAATCTCCATTTCTACACTCTTATAATACCACATATAGATTCCAATAATGATGGCCGACACACTCACACACTCACATATTATACATATATGGATATCAAAGTCTTATTTCATCTTTTTCCAATTTTAGACCAGATATCGACAATAACAGCAACCTTGTTGATGATTTAATGATACCTTGAAAAATTCAACATGAATAATTTCTTTTAATTTATTTTTATTAAATAAAATTGATCAAGCTGCCCACAAAAATTTTTGTAGGAAAAAATATTCAACAACAACAACAACAACCAACCTACTGGTAGTAAATTGAATAGGACAATAGAATGAAAATACTACCATAAACTGCCAAACTATTTAAACGTTAAAACTTTTAAAAGTCGTAAATATTTCAAAATGTTAAGCTGTCTCTATTGTATCTTGTATATACCGATGTGAAAGTCATCTGAATCTTGGAACTAGTTGTGGTGAAAATATTGTCATATTTTAAAAACCTGTGGGATAATAATTATTGGCATCTCTTTTTCTTCGTCGTCTCCTTCTGTTTCTTCATTTTAAATAATAATTTTGAAAAGAACCATACACACTATACATACAGATTTATATGTATCAACAATTCAATGATTTCAAAATTTATAACTTGTGAACTATCCAACAACTATTTACATATTTTGATAGAGCTAATCTTTATGCCCCAGTTTATTGCATCCTAATTTATAAGATATACAAATAAACAGACATTTACACACACACATATACAGAATGTTGAGAAAAAAAGAGGAGAAACAACACAGTGTAAAAAAAGAGCCCTTAATGGTCACCAATCAAACTGATTATGTATAAAGATGTTCAACTTATAACAAAGTACTACATACGTATATAATTAATGTTATTATGTCTTTCAATTATTAGGTAGTAAAAATTTAAATGGCACTTTAAACACGTATCATTAGGAGAAGAAGCTAGTGCAACCGGAAATTTATGTGCATGCTCCCCAATAAAATCCTCAAATCTTTACTCAAGTTTTTTCTCTAATAATTATTATTTGATAAATATTAATTATTTATATAAAAATGGATATCAAAGGGAATATTTTCAATGTATAATAGCACCAATTAACTCATTCTATATTATATTAGATAGATAGTAGTATAGATAGAATTTAGAGTAAAAGTTTTTGTAAAGCTCCTATTGTAACTTCTATCTAATTTGTAAATTTTAATAACATCCGGTATAATTATATATTATATGTATAGTATCTATCTACTTTCTATATACATCGTATAGAAAAAGATGGATTGTATGTGAGAAATAGGATACGAATTGTTTAATTCAAAGGCGACCAACAGTATCAAATTAGCTCTTCCAGTTTTAGCTCTCTATTCTATGAAACTTTGGACAAAACGGCCATTGTTTCACTCTCATCATCATATTAACTAACGAAAACTAAGTGACATATACTCGATTATAGGATGATAGAGGTTTGTTAAAAACCGGAAATGCCCCTTGAATATGTTGTTGTTGTTGTTGGTGATGATGATGTTGATGATATTAAAACTTTGACCTTATAACTACTTGTTTTCGTGTCGATCAACACGAAAAAAAAAACGCTTAGGTGAAAAAATCAGGTCAATTGGTTGTTTTAAAGGAGTTTAAATTAAAGAGGCAAGTATGAGAAGAAGAAGAAGAAAAAAACGTTGGAAAATCTTAAGTGGTATATTTTGAATCAATTCCAACGATTTTCCATCGTCTTATAACACAACATATGTCTCTAATCAAATTGAGTGATTTCTATGTTTTATTGTGTGTGTTTATTTTATTCGTTACTTGAATTTTCTTTATTTTATTTTGAAAGTATATTTGTGTGTTGTGGCGTTTTCGATAAAATTTCAATGTTGAGAATGTTGTTGTTGTTGTTGTTGTATATCGTGGCAGCAATGCCAAGGGGGCATCATCTAGACTTGTTTTGCAGCTGCCTTACAAATGGATTCTCTATTTAATGGGCGTTACAGTTAATTCCACTGTTGAAAACTTCCAATATTAGAAGAATTTTGTTCGGAAAATAATAAGTCGATTGTTAGTATTTCTAGACAGATTTTGAGACGATTTTTTTTTCTAAAATTATTCGTTTAAATTTAGATTTAATTTTATGAAGAAAACGTGCCAAATTTCACAGTATTGTGGGTCGTATTCAAAAATTTATCAATTTTTCTGTTCTTTAAAAAAAAACACTACAATATACAAGTTAGTTAAGGTTTGGAAATTCTTTGGGATTGAAAATATTTCATTTTGGTTAAGTTTTTTCTTCTTTTTCTCCTCCTGCTTCTTCTTCTTCATCGTCGTCGTAGTCGTGTTCGTCTTCTGAATACCACCTTTACAATGGGCGCTTTTGATAACGCCGATTTCAAGCTAATTCATTTAAAATGGTAGATTTAGAAAAGTATCTACCTGGCTCGACCTGGCCTTGTATGGTAGGAACTTGGCAAGAGGGATTGTTTGTTGAACGCGAAGAGAAGCAGCACAACAACAACAACAACAACATAGCCTCCTCACACAGACACATTACAACACAATGTGAAGTATATACGAGGTCAAATAACTCACACATTGTAACTGGCATACCGATCACTTCTTGTTGTCATTAATTGCCACCTTTTAATTACACCAACCAGTAAATTAGTCCTAACAAGGATCCCATTTATACTATGTATATGTATGTACACGCATCTATATGTATACATTTATATACCTACACACAGACACAATACAGATTTGTATATTGGAAGAACATCAACAATATCGTAACAACAATAACAAAACAACGGATCGGTTGTAAGTGATCCTTAAAGTTGCATTATTCAATAGCGCATATATCCGATGTTCTAGTAACGGATGTATTTTGAAAATCCCCCATTTTCCGACAGTGCTCACCCTTCCAACATTACATTTCCATAATAGCACACGAAAGGGAAATGCAATAGATGCTATACTATTGTAGAATAGGTCGATTCGAACAAATTAAGTCAAGCCCAAAAACGGCCAAATCTGATTTTTATTGTTGTTGTTTATTATGTAGAAACGATTTACTAAATCTTAAATCTTTATAAAACAATAAAATCTATAACGGTTACTTTTAAACTATTAATAATAATAATAACGTGTATGTTTGTGTGTGTTGTTTTTTGGTGGATGTTGCAAGAAATATTCTAGCTTGAAATGTTGGCACGTTAGCTGGGAATAAATTAAATACTAACATTGGTTAGAGCAACAACGCACACATGTGGTTTTAATTTGCCATCGAAAACACCCACTCGTGCTCGGTTACACACATCAACATTGCTTTCAACTCTCCCAAAAAACACGAAAAAACAAAACAAAAATCCAAAAAAAAAATTATTCAGTTTGGAAAATATTTTTGAAATAGTCGAGTTTTATTAAAAATTCAAGAAAAATTAATTTTATATCATGTGTTAATGGAGAGACTTTCTCTTCACTTATAGATATTATAAACTAAATTTTAATTTAGTTCAATTGTTTTGTTTTTCTATTCTGCCTTAAATATAGTCGATTCTTATGAAACTCCTATTAGTTGGCGAGTGATTTGAATAATTTTTCAAGGATTTGTAGGATGGCTGTAAGGAACACTTTAGAACTTCGTAGCTCATTTGAAACTAGGTCGAAAACCGCTCAATTTTCAAAAACGAGCTGCACACGTAAAATGACTAAGAATGACTTGAAGATTCTCCCAGCATTGATTTGTTCGTTTGTCTCTATTGCATTCCAGAGAAAATGTGAAATATTATTATTCACCTGTTATAGAATGCAAAAAAAATCAAACTTGGGAGGATCGTCGAGTCATTCTTAGTCATTTTACGTGTGTAGCCCGTTTTCGAAAAACTGGCCGATTTCCAAATGAGCTACAAATCCTGGACATATTATTCGAATCGATCGCTAACTGATAGGAGTTACATACGAATTTACCAAATTTAAGACAGCCACCCTTGTATATTAAGAGAGACAAGAGCAAATGGTATGGTAGATGCAGCGGCGTCCTCAGGTGGTGTGCAAGGGGTTCAAAAAACACGGGCGGCTAAAATTTGGGGCGGCAAAATTAATTAAAAGAAT
>JAZBGW010000978.1:0-11363 GCA_037464815.1 Mylabris variabilis
TTTAAATCTTCAATTATTTTCTACTTTCTGTATGATGTTCTGTAAACATCATATTCTGAACTGCTAGATGTCTGTCATATTATGAGAACCTCCCTCGTTAGCCTGACTTACATAGCCACACAACGATCGTCACATTTTTATTGCACCGAGGTGTACTTATGGGCTGAATTTTCATTCTAGACTAATTTTTTTTGTTATAATAAAAACGAAGTGTTATTGTTTGATAAATTTGTAATATGAATTTCATTATTATTTTTTGTACGTTGTTTTTTGGGAGAAAATACTTACCTAGTTTTTTCATCTTACACGATTTTTTAAAATCCCGGAACTTATCCTCAAATTCACCATATGTCTCAGGTATTTTTTTACACGATTCTTTTTTTGCACGGTTTTCTAAAGAACGTGTCTACCGTGTAAAAAAAATTGGGTGTACTTCATAATTAAACAATCGTAAAACTACAGATATACCGGTATGTTTTTTTAAGTGGTTAACTCTTATGAAGCTCCTAATAGCCGGAGAGTGATTCAGAAATATTTCAAGGATTTGTAGGGGCGGTCCTGGAGACCTTTTCAGCAAAATTAGAACCTCGTAGCTTATTTAGAAGTTGGTCAAAAATGATCGTTTTGGATAATGTCGCAATCTTCAAAAACTAACAGAGCACGCAAAACGACGACGACAACAGTGTTTTTTTTCTTTTTGTCCATTTCATTCTAGAAAAAATGCGAAATATTTCCACCTGCTCCAGAATAAACTGAAAAAAAATATGAAAAAAATCACTCTTCTGGGTGTCCACCAGTCGTTCTTAGTCGTTTTGCGTGCTTTGTTCGTTTTTGTCAGAAACTAGCCTTTTTTGACCAACTTTACAAATGAGCTACGAGGTTCTAATTTTGCTAAAATGATATTTAGACAGTCTCCTATAAATCCTTGAAATGTTTTTCAAATCGCTCGCTAACTAATAGAAGTTTTATAATAATTGACCACTTTTAAGACCTGTATGTCACTTAGATCAGAACAGATTCTGTTGTTTTGAAAGTAGGTAGGTACTTCAATATGACCTGTTAATTATAGAAATTTAGTCTTCACCAGACAAATATTTAAATTTACCGCCAAAACGGTCTAGTGTATTTTTTCTAGTGACTTTTTCTGCGTAAACCCGACTTTCATCATTACTCCTCCTAGATTAAATAAAAATAAGGTATCGTTAGTAGAGACTTTTTTATGCTGTGATAATGGTTAATTAAATACAATATTTATCGATTCTTATTTTTAATTAAATTTAAGGTAAACTAATTAACATGATACTGAAATTGAATTTACATAATTGAATGTTTTTGATCCAAAAGTCTATAGTGATAACGTGTTAGTTTGAAATTAGGGTGATAGACTTTGAGAATATCTTGAACGTAAAGCGTTTTCATCACTTTTTCTCTGATTTTTTTTATTGTTATTGTTATTTTTACTACTACAGCAAGTCGAAACAATTATTTCAAATAACATGCAATTTTCTTTTTAAAAAATATGTTAATAACACGACGAACAATAAATGTTGGAAATGGCTATTAACAAGCTGTTATTGTCCGTCTTCCAAATATTTATTTAGAATGTCTCGATATCATCCAGTATGTACAACACGACATACCTACTATAATGACTGGGATTTTTCTCCATGGTCTGCATGTTTTTTTGTCCGTTCTCCACGATTAGTCGTTGAATAATTTCAGGAATTTTTATTAGAGAAATTCGTAATTGATTTTTAAATACCCACTGATCTGTTGGGCTATTAAAATAATCTATTTTGTATTTGGTAACCTGTCCAGTGAAACCCGTATTTCTACTTCTAAAAAAACATATAATAAAATGAAGATGGAATGGTCTCATTTACGATAATAATTTTTTTCCTACTGTAGCCTCCGTAGCTTGGCCATCAATCCTCTTATGGCTTACAAATATCGTTAATTCAATCATTATTTGAGAGTCGTCCGGACTTTATTTGTACATTTCAACATTCTTTTACCAACTGTTGTATTGTTGTTGTTGTCTTTCACTCTGTTTGATCCCATTTTAAAATGAAATTAAATGTTGATTATGGATTTTTCTTTACAATACTATATTGTGTTTATATGTAGATTATACCAGTTGTACAAAGTGATTGTTGGATGTGTAGGTAAACCAGTAGCGGTAGCTCTTGTACGTGATATCCTCCAGCTTGTTGTATTGCTCGAATCTGTGGTCTAATCCTTTTCATGTCAAATGTCTGCTTGAAAAGGCAACCGACTGACGTTAATAATGCACAACATAACACTTTGATTGGACGTGATTCGCATATTTTTTTCCTATGCCAATCCACTCTCTATCTACCATAATATTATACAATACGTATGGATTTTTTTTTTTATTCACAGTACGCTTCCATCTATCTATCTGTCTGTCTATCTATATACAAATGCCAATCGATCCATTTCATTCTCTCTATTTTTATTTTTACAATTATTTGTAGTATACGTATTCATATACATTTTTTGTTTTGTTTTTTTCTTGGTTTCAGTTTGAAACTTGAATGTGAGAAACTGGCGAGTGAAAAAATTGAAATCCAGCGGCATTATGTTATGGTAAGTTGTTTGTCTTGTTTTAAAGTTCATAAAATTCAATTATTATGTTTATTGGTTTAGAATTACTACTTATACTAATACTAATAAATGTAAAGATTTGATTTTTTATTATTTTGCAATTTAACGATCCACACCTAATGTTAAGATTGTGTTAATTGCAATAATATTATCTTAACTGATCGTTTCTAAGGAAACTGGAAAAAGAACCGTTTAAAATAGTGTAAAATTCAACACTACTTCTTTTAAATCATTTTATAACCACAATAGTTTGTATACAGGGTGTGTCTTAGTGATGGGCCATTAAAAGTATAAGAAGTTCTAGTTGATGAATGTTTTTGAAATTTAGTATATAGCCATTTTGCTAGCTGAAGTATCTTTGGAAAATATTTTCATTGTTTTATGGGGTGGTACACCCTATTCTTTTATTTTAAATGGAATTATGTTTTTTTATTGCATTTTTAAATTCTTTGATAAAATCGAAGAGGACTTTGATAATACAACTTATGGTCTAATGTTGACAGTTTTTCAGATATTTCACCTTTAGGCGAAATTTTAAATTTTGCAATGTTCGATTAATAAATTCATATAATATAGAAACTGTTGTAGTTGAAAAGTTAAAATTTGGAACTCTAATAGTTCAAGCAATGTACTTTGCATCAAATCTTAAAGCATTCAATTATCTTTCAGCGTTTAGCAGGAATAAATGTTTTTTCAGGCAATTTTTAAAGTTTAATTATAGAATACTATATTTTTCTTTATATGGTTAGATAGAGAAGAAAATTCTGCATCGAACTGTATTAGCATTCCCTATACCCATCCTTGATAATTTATTAGTTATTCAAAATTTTCAATTTCGTCTTATTTTCTCCCCTGAAAGAAAATGTAAAACATAGAAGGCTTAACAAAACAACTTTCAGTTCAATTGTCACAATTAACATGAAAATAATTAATTAATTTTAGACTATCTCAATGAAGAAAAATGTAAAAAATTAATAAATAATTAAATTAATTTGCATTTGCTTTTGGTGCATGTAGAATGTGCTAAAGTTCTAAAAAAAATGCAGAATATTCACTATCAACGCCATTTGTGATATTTTATTATTCTGCTAAGCCTTCTATGCATTTCATTATATCTGGATTAGTTTTCCATAGGTGACTAGATGTATTACATTTTCTTTCAAGGGAGGTGATTGTACGAAATTGAACATTTTAAATAACTGAAAAATTATCAAAGCTAGCTATAAGGAATACACTTTGATACAGATTTTTTTACTTTATCCAACCATACAAAGAAAAATATGGTGTTGTATTTCAAATAAGCGAGATATTATGGTTTGAAAATTGTCTGAAAGAAAAATTTATTTCAGCCAAATGCTGAAAGAAATTAAGCGTCACAAGCTTTACTAGAAAGGACTTTGTTCATACTATTTGTATTCCAAATATCAATATTTTAGCAGCAATAATTTAAAAAATAAGATTTTTTTTAATCAATCACTGCAAAATTTATGATTTCATGAAAAGCCTAAATATCTGAAAAACTTTCAGCGTTAGACCCTAGATCTTATTATCAAAGTTCCCTTCGATTTTATTAAAGAATTTAAAAATGCAATAAGAAAAGGGAGTAGGTTGCATTATCCCATATAAAAGCTGTTGTTAGAACAATGAAAATATATTCCAAAAGTACTTTATGCGACAAGATGGCTATATACCAAATTTATGAAACCTGTATTAATTATACATTTAATGGTCCATCACTAGGACACACCCTATACAGGGTCTTTCAGCTATCTATAGAGAGTCACAGTAAATTCGCCATAACTTTTTCATTTATTGATAGAATAAAATAATTGTTACAAGAACTTGAAGAGGAACACCTAGACTATTTGCAAATACGATAAATTGACGTCAACTTTTGGAAATCACGCAAAACCAAAAGTCAACTAAATACAAAAATAATATTTTTCTTTTAAAAAATGAATTTCCATTTGTAAAATTTTTTGTGAATTTTGAAAAGCTTCAATGAATGGCGTTACAAATGTGGCCCAAGGGAGTCACTTACAAGTAATCAAATTTACAAATCAGTCCTCGATTTCAAATACTAAACTATGGGCAAAGTTTTAGCTTTTTAAATTTATTGCTAGTAAACGTTGGAATCCCCTGATATAGATTTTTAAAGCAGTTCAATGACTCCAATATTCACAATGTTTTGATTTTTTTCTTGTAAAGGAAAATATCATTTTTATTCCTAGTCGACTTTGAATTTTCAAAATTAACAATTTCACCTATTTTCAAAAAACTTAGAACTGTACTTTTGCTTCCATTAGATAGTCTAGATGTTCCCCCGTCAAGTTCTTGTAACAATTATTTTATTCCATGAATAGATGCAAATATTTTGCAAATTCATTTGCTACTCTCCATAGATATTAGCAGAAAGACCCTGTATTTGTGATTAGTATTCCAACTATTGCTATTATTCTTATTATTTATTGTTATTGTTGTTCTTGCTATTATAACACTCGAGTGCATATATGTCTTTGCAGTATACTTGGATAGTTTTAAAACCCGCAGATTATACTTCGTTATTATTAGAGAGATAGAATTATCTACACCAACTCTAATTGCATTAAAATCCGTCTGGTTTGTTCCATGCAACTAGTTTTGTCTAGTTTTCAAACATCATTTCTAATTTGAATGGTTAATATTAGATAAAATTATACCTATACAATAGTTGAATTTAACATAAATCCAACCATTTTGGAAGTTGTGACGATTTTTTTTCAATTAAAATTAATGTTTTTTTTTGCAATACTTCAACATTTCCATCTAATATGCACCAAAAATGAATGAAAGTTTTCCCATTTTAAGCTCGTCATTCATTATATGCATCCATACATAAGTTATGAATGCACTGAAAAGATGCTCTACCACTCTGTAAACCGCATTAGAAATCTCTGAAAGTTTTAAAAGGTTTTTTTTATCGAGGTAGTATTTTTTTAAAATTTCCATACGTAGATACTTCGTCTATTTTAGATATTTTTAATCACAAGTATACTCGCTCCAGTCCTCTAGTGTTCCAATTAGGGCTGAAATATTCGCTGTATATGTTATACTTTTTTAAATAAAAAGCATTTCGTGTTGAAAATTGTTTAATTATTTCGACCAGTTTTTTGGTCGATGGATATCTTCGAATTCTCAGAATATACATTAAATAAAAGTGTCTTCGGTAAAAAATTTTTGTCGGCTATTACAATTATAATTACAAACAAAACAACTTTATATTTACCGAAAAAATTATCTTGAAAAACATACAATTTCACAAAACCTATAATTTTAAGCTTGTTAAAATTATGAGGGTTGTTCTTGCTAATTCTACCATAGATTAAACAATTATTTTTTCTGCTCTATTAGTTATGGTGCTTGTAGGGAAAATCGGGGTAAATTGAACCATGAAAAGTCTGCATTGATTCAATAATTTATTTTTACAATCAGTTCTTCCCTAAATAATTTTAATATAAACTTCAATAAATCTTCAATGAACATTCATCGATCATATAAATTGATCATTTTAAGAAAATATTATTATGATTAATGATAATATTTAAGTAATCGAAAAAGTGCAATTGGTCCCAGGACCGGGATAAATTGAACTTAAATCAGGGTAAATTGAATTCATGCGAAAAATATTAGAAAATCATTATTCATACATACAAAATTATCCTATTATTAAATTATTACTTGTGTGACTACGATAATAGCATTTTTTTAGTGAAAATTTTTAAATCAGTATAAATTTTAATAGTAGTTATGTTATGTTGAAAATTAGTTTTGTGGCCAAACACCAGAGGGCAATTTAAGCAACTGATTACCATGGTCGTTAGCCATTTGTATAGTATCTGTGTCGTCTATGCGCATACCGCTGCGCTGTCACGAAGTTATTTTGCCCCAAGCAATTTTTCTCGAGTCACATTTTTATAAGAATATTTTTTAAAATAAATGTATTTTATCCGTTAAATATTTTTATAATGGTTATTAAAAATAGTTTAATGATTGCAGAAATCGGTGAAATAAATTTTAATGTATTATTTTAATGAGAAGTAATTGTAAACTAAAAATTAAAATCACAAAAATAATGGTTAGGAAGCATCAAAACAATAATTTTTCTTCTCAGGAATACGAAAATTCAAAAAATAGTTGATATCTTTACCTTCACCACGATATTAAATTTCCATTGTTTTTGATTTCATGTGTGTACATGTATTGATATTCAAATAATTACAGAGATTAAATTTATGCCAACGTTCATTTTACCCCGCTTTCGCCTATTAGGATTAAAATAAGAATTTGAAAGGGAACATTTAAACAACCTATTACAGATGATAGCACCCTTTCAAAAATTCTTGGAAATCAATAAATACAAAAATATTTTCCCATCACAAAATAAGTCTAAAAATGGGCCAAAGGCCGGGGTAACTGGTTTACTAAGCACAGAAGAATATAAAAAGTTGAAGGAAATACCGGTATTTCTGAATACGATTCACTAAACTACAAATAAATGTTGCTTTAGAATTTTGAAAATTGGTATTTTTTCAGTAAAGTGCACAAATTAACGAAAATTTCTCCTGTTTACAAAAATCTAGGACCATTCCTTCGCCAATGTGCTTGCTGTATTGTGCCAATTTTAAGTATCTGCTATTGTAAATTGTATAATTTAAAAAAAAATAGTAATAAAATTAAACGATAATTTTATTTGAATTTTTATATTTCTTTAATTTGATTATTTTAGAATTTTATTTATTATTTTCGATTCGGTGCGCCCATAGAAACGTTAAATATTATTTTTATTTTATCCTTTGATACGAACTTGTTGTATTAAATAACCACTCTTTAGTTATGAAATTTGCTTAGCATATTTTTATTTATAATTATACCGGGTGATTCATCTAAAACAAAAAGTTCTTATGGCAACTCTCATTATTTGGCGAGCGATTGGAAAAATATTTCAAGGATTTGTTGGGTGGTATCTGGAGACCATTTAGCAAAATTTTAACCTCGTAACTCATTTGGAAGTTGGTCAAAAAGTGCTCGTTTTGGACAAAGCCGCGATTTTCAAAAACGGACTAAATACGTGAAAAGACTAAAAATGAGTTGAAGACCCTCCCACCATCGATTTTTTTCGTTTTCCTTCATTGCATTCTAGAATCTTTCCCACCTGTTCCAGAATTAAATGTAGAATAACGAAAAAATCAGTGTTGGGAGGGTCCCCGAATCATTCTTAGTCGTTTTGCGTACTTGACGCGTTTTTGTAAATTGTGAGATCGTCAGAAACGAGCAATTTTTGACCAACTTCAAAATGAGCTATAAGGTTCTAATTTGGCTAAAATGTTCTCTGGGAACCCTCCTATAAATGCTTGAAATATTTGTCGATTCGCTAGACAAATAATGGAAGTTGCCATAAGAACTTTTCGTTTTAGGTGACTCACCCGGTATTAATTGTAGGTATTAATTATACAATTTTTGGTAAATCTACAAAATTATTTTTATTACAACCCTGTACAATATAAATAGATGAGATAGGTTCATGTTTATGTGAATATTCGTTTATGAAATCAATACATACTAATAATATTAATTAACAATTGACTATAATTCATCACATTTGAGTTTATTGTTGTATTTTATAACAATACATATATGGAATAATAATAATAATAATAGTGGTAGTCGCTCATTTATTTTCATAAATACTAAATTGAAAATTTTATAAAAACGAGATTACCTATTGTACATTTTCAATTTTATTTATTTAACTTTTTTTTAATGAAATGTTATTTATGAGGTCAACTTATTAAGAGTATAAAAAATCCTCGTTCCGTAAATTATTTGCTTTAAAAAACACATTTAAAAGTAATTTGAATCTCCGCCATTTTGGTAGTTAGTCGATTCAGAGTATTTACAAAGTTTTTAAAAATTTGCTACGGAATTGATAAATTCTACTTTTGGTGATAACTCCCATAGTTATTCAATTTGCAAAAAATCCTAGATCCTGAAACGAAAATTTCAATTCAATTTCAAAGAATAGTGCAAGATAAAGAACTTGAACTGTTACTGGACCAAAATTTCGCACAAATATTCAATTGCAAACAAGTCAAGCAGTAGTTTCAGTTTGTTTGTGTGAGCAATGAGGAGAATTTTGATAAGTTAGAAACGGATTTTGGGGCAAAATTTTTGGCAGCCACATTACAACTTGAACTCTGTGAAAGTAGAGTGCATACGCAAAAGTGACGTATTTATAGTGAATTCTCTTAGAACGCTCACTATGTTTGACTCGAACATAGTCAGCAATAGGTATAACCTAAGCGATAATTACAGCGTTTCATTGTGGTACAAAATCAGTTCTCCACAATGCACAATCCATAAGCGTCCCATATAGAACATGAGATTGTAGTCTCTATGTCCGTTCTTATAAGCAAACTTAGAATTTCACTCCTCGCAGAGAGTGATGGCGTCACCGCCTTATATATACTACAATTAAGCGCTTGTAGCTTTAACATGACCTCGTGACGACATAACAAAAACTTAGGCGGTCGATTGCAGTCAATTTCAAGTCCCCCCCATCATAAAATATTCACCAATGGGGAATATAAAATGAATAAGAAATTATTAAATCTTCAATGCATCAACAGAGACAGAAGAATTTATGACGCACACGCGCGACAATCGCACGAAATCTAAGGGCACGTTCACAACTCCTAACTTTAATTACAAACCAAGAACTCTAAAAGTGATTTTGCTCTAGTTACATACAGTGTTGGCTACGAAAGAAATGATAGTGGCCTGTTCTAAAATGACTCCTTTACTATTTCGTTTCAAAGTCACTAAATTTAAATAAAGTGGCAGAAAGTCATAAAAAATAAGAGTGATCATTTCATAGATTGATGTTTTTAAACAAGATGGATTAAATTCCAAGCAAAATGGTCGAGAATTTTATTTTATACATCTAATATAATGTTGTATACTATTGTATTAAAGGGTAAAAATTGAAATTTTAATTAAAAACATGAGTTTGAATGTTTATTGTTGGTGTACACATTTGTTAGTGTATGTATTGTATATGAATAATAAAATGAGCTGTGGAAAATCTGATATTTTATTTTCAAATTGTTGAACGCATTTATTGAACTGTACTTATACTCTTACATATAGTGTTTTTAATTGAAAATTGTGATTGGCTATAATTGTTGATTTTCGATATAAAATATTGTTGAAATACCAACAATTCTATAATAAAACAATTTGAAAATATTTTCCACATTATGTAGTGAAATAACCGTATAACATTTTTTTCGTGGCGTTTGTTTTTTGAAAATTTAATGTTTTCTTAAAGTGGAGCGTATTCCATAAATTTTTAGACACAATCTATACTAATAGTCATGCGTGTCAAGTTCAATCCCCCCCCATGTAAGTACAGAATTGTTTAAGCTCAACCGTTAGTGCTTAAACATTTAGTTCTTATCGTTAGTCCTTCAATAGTTAGAGAGTTATGTTTAAAAAAATAGGGGGGGGCTAACTTTACTCTGTGTAACAGGGACATTTAAAATAAAGGAGAGGTATCGTTAGGGTTTCGTTAGTGCTTTTATACTTTAGGAGATAGGTACAGAGGAAAGTTATGCGTGGGAGTATGTCGCACTTAAAGATTGTATTGAAGAAAATAGATAAGTTGTTCTGTTAGTGCTTTGTTAGTACTGTTTAGTGCTTCAGTTCTTATCGTTAAAGCTTTAATGATTAGGCAGTTATAGATAAGTAATTATTAGGTCTAGAAGTTGATGATCAACTAATGCGAATAAACAGCGACCTACACAGGGAGGCGAATGATTGCTTAATTTCATTGTTTAATGGTCAATCTCGACTCGGCATTTAATTTGTTTTCAACGCATAAAGGACGAATTTAAAAAATACACGTGTTATGAAAGTGTTACATCACTAATACTTTTGATGAGTCCAAAACACTTGTGGTAGCTGTTGCATGTTCAAAAATTAATTTTGATTTTTATCCATCTTCCTATGAGCTACAGAGTCCTACTACTACTATTATACTAAAATGTTTTCTAGGTGCCAACCTGCAAATCTTTAAAATATTATTCGATTCGCTCGCCAAATAATTATTAATAAAAATAATGGTATTAGGAAATCGTCGTCATACAGTGTAAATTTAACATCCCCATAATTTTTTATCTACAACTTCATAATTATTAAAGCTCTGACAGACGAACTAATTTATTTTCTTCAATAAAAAATCTATTAAGTGTAACGCACTCCCACTTTTAACATTCTTTTGTACATATCACGTAAAGTATAAAAGCACTAACGAAACCCTAACAATATCTATACTTTGTTTCAAATTTTCCTGTAACGCAGCTAAAAGTTAGCACCCTCCATTGTTACCTACTTATCTAATTCAACGATAAGAACTAAATAGCACTAACGAAGTATTAATAGAACAACTTAGCTATTTTCTTCAATACAATTATTAAGTGGGATGCACCCTCACCGCTTACTTTCTTTTGTACATATTTCCTAAAGTATAAAAGCACTAACGAAAACAATAAAAAAATCGAAAAGCACTAACGAAACCCTCACGGTACCTATACATAGCTTTAAATTTCACTGTTATACAGCGTAAAGTTAGCACCCTCCCATAATTTTTTAAATATAACCCTCTAACTATTGATATACTAACGATAAGAACTAAAGCA
>JAZBGW010000979.1:0-18691 GCA_037464815.1 Mylabris variabilis
AATCTCCCATAAGGCTGACACTTCTATATATTATTCATTCAACGTCGGTACGTAACTGTAAAACCAGTAAATTCTGTAATTTTTGACAATTTTACTTCACTCGTATCTGTTATAATTAAGAAAAAATTGTAAACATTTTTTAAAAACGAAACATAAATGTTGTAATTTCAAAAAACGGTATAATTAAGGAAAATTTGGCACCATCGCTTGTTCTGTCATTACAATTGTTAAATTTTTGGTGATTTTATTTCCATTATATTGTAACACTGTCGTGACTCATTTGTCAATATTAGAATTATCAAAGAAAAATTGTCAACAATTAGTCGTAATTTCTCAGTAATTTTCCCAAACAAATAATTTAGATTTTATTGGATTTATAACAATGGGGGCGGTTTTGGGCTTATGTTCAGCTGCTCAGGTAATTCGAGTTATCATCAACGATTATAAAAATTTCTAATGAATCTCTTTGTTACAGCTGGCTTGTTGTTGTGGTAGTGCTGCATGTTCATTATGCTGCTCAGCATGTCCATCATGCCGAAATTCAACATCATCGCGCATAATGTACGCATTAATGTTATTAGTTGGAACGATAACAGCTTGTATTATGCTGGCACCAGGACTACAAGATGTCTTGAAAAAGGTTCAAAAAGTTCCTCGCCTTTATCCACTTTAATGAATGATTTATTTCAATATTTCGATAGGTCCCATTTTGTAGTAACAGTTCAAGTTATCTACCAAGTAGTGTTGCAATTAATTGCGAGAATGCTGTTGGTTATTTGGCCGTTTATCGTATCTGTTTCGTATTGACCTGCTTCTTTGTATTGATGGCGTTGTTAATGATCGGTGTGAAATCATCACGTGATCCTAGAAGCGGCATACAGAACGGGTATAATCAGTGTGGATCATACAAGTATCCCTTAGAGGAACAAAATCAGGGGACACTTGCTTTTTTTTGTAACACATTCAAATTTGTATTATTATTATTTGTAGTTTTTGGGGCTTAAAGTATTTGGTAGTTATCGGTGGTATTGTTGGTGCTTTCTTTATACCTGAAGTATCATTCGGCACCACTTGGATGTATTTTGGGATGATCGGTGGTTTTCTATTCATTATAATCCAATTAATATTGATTGTTGATTTTGCACATTCATGGGCAGAAGCATGGGTTGGTAATTATGAGGAGACTGAATCGAAAGGATGGTATTTTGCATTAATCAGTTCAACACTCTTATGTTATGCATTAACAATTACTGGAACTGTTCTATTGTACGTCTTCTTTACGAAGGTGAAGATTTCGTTGTTATAATCGTAAATTATTAATTTTATTTGTTTGAATTAATTAGGCTCACGGTTGTGATCTACACAAATTCTTCATTTCAATCAATCTAATTCTTTGTATAATCGTCAGTATATTATCGATTTTACCAGCTGTTCAAGACAAATTACCAAGATCTGGCCTGTTACAATCATCGGTTGTTTCATTATATGTAACATATTTAACATGGTCATCAGTCTCAAATTCACCAAGTATTATTTATTAGTCTCGTATTCAATTGATAATTAACGAATGAAAATTTTAGATGAAGAATGTAATCCTGGTTTATTTGGTATTGTTGGTGCTACTACTAAAAACCACCATATGGGTTTCGATAGTGAAGGTATTATTGGTTTAATTGTATGGATGTGTTGTGTATTATATTCATCATTACGTTCAGCTAGTAAATCATCTAAAATTACAATGTCTGAGAATATATTAGTTCAAGATAATGGAGCTGGTAAGTTTATTTATCAATAACATTGTTTTTATTATTGTATCCGTTTTATTTGCCATAGCATTATGTAGTAATTTTTATGTTTTATTGTTATTAATTTAGATTTAGATTTTGTTTACTAATTATTGTTTGTTTTGTGTACAGTAAGAGGCAGTGGAAGCGACAACCTTGTTGAAAATGAAGGTATGATTGTATATCCGTTTTCTTTTTGGTTTTCTATTTAAAAAAAAAAAAACACCATAATGCTGTGGGTGACAAATAAAACTGTATTTTATGATATAACGAGTGTACAACGCTATTTTACCTCTCAGTTAGTTCATGCTTTACTAAATTTGATTTTCGTTGATGTATTTTTCAATAGAAACACAAGCAGTCGAACTAAGCTACGACGGTACGTAACTAATTACGAGGTAAAATAGCGTTGTACAACCTGTAGAAATTTATTGAATTTATTCAAATTTTTATTTTATAATTAGACGGTTATATCCCTATCGCAGGTAATGATGGTGGTGAAAGTGGTGGTAAGAATGGTAAAAAAGTTTGGGATAATGAAGAGGAAAGTGTTGCATATTCTTGGAGTTTCTTTCATGTTATGTTCGCATTGGCTACACTCTATGTAATGATGACATTAACAAATTGGTATAAGTAAGTATTATTAAATGATAGTTTAAATTTTTTTATACATACGTATGTCCACGGATCGAGTTCTAAAGAGTAAAAACTTTTTTATTTTGCATTTTACAAGAAAAATGTATTATTGATAAAAGTTTTTGTATGTTCCGAAAAGGCCAATTCAGTTTTAATCTTTCCAAATTGTCTTTCAGTTTCAGATAAAAAAATTTCTAAGTCCCAAAAAATAAATTTGCGTTATCATGCAATTATTTATTTATTTTCATTAGCTGTCAGTTTGGAAAATTAACCGTAATTGTTAAAAATATTGTCAAAAAATCAACGCATTTACCTAATTCAGTGCTATGGCAAAGATAATAAAGCGATCCGTCGAGTTGTCGAAGAATTTAATCAAAAGTTTCCGGATATTTACATCTCAAATAGAGGTGCACGAAAATTAGTCAAAAAATTCCTATCAACAGCTTCCATACTGGATATAAAAACCAAGACAGTAAGCGATGCAGACGATGCCGCCATTCTTCTTGTAATGGACTCAGTACTGAACTGTCCAAAACTTTCTTTGCAGCGAAAGTCGTCCCAGTTGGGAATTGGTAAATCGCTTATTCAATAGATTTTGACACATCGGAAGTTCCATCCCTATAAGCCCATTTTTAATCACGCATTAGAACCCGGAGATACTGCGAAACGTTTGGATTTTTGTCTGTGTATGGGCGCTCAAATTATGGATAATCAATACTTTCACCGAAATATTATTTTCTCTGATGAGGCTACGTTTTCTACTAATAGTACTGTCGCATCTCAATATGTGAGATATTGGAGTGTTTATAATCCGAATTTTCAAATCCCTCACAATCGACCATTTTTGGTGAAAGTTAATGTGTGGTGCGCAATTTCTTACCATCATTGGACCATATTTTTTTGATAAGACTGTCAATCAGCATACTTACTTGGATATGCTGCAAAATTTTCTTTATGAAAGGTTGGACGATTTACCAATTAATTACCTCGCAAGGTGTTATTTCCAACAAGACGGTCGTCCGGCCCATTATGCTCGGATTGTTGTAGCAATTTGGACAGAATTGGATAAGACGAAATGGTCCCATGTTATAGCCACCAAGGAGTCCTGATTTGACCATGGCTGATTTTTATCTTTGAGGCCGTTTGAAACAAATAGTTTATGCAAACAATCTTCCTCCGAACGTCGAGAATTTAAAGGAGACGATGAGAGACGCTGTGATGTCTTTAACCCTGGAAGAAATTCGAAGAAGTTATAGAGAATTGCGCCGAAGGCTAGAATTTTGCGTTGAAAGGGGTGAATGGATTGAGTAGAATAGTTATATTATTTTTGTTGTTGAGTTAATTAAAACTAAGTATTTTATTTTATTTCAATTTTTATCTGAAACTAAAAGAAAATTTGAAAAGGTTAAAACTGAATTGGCCGTTTCTGGACATGCAAAAACTTTTATCAAGAATACATTTTTTTTGTAAAATGTAAAATAACAAAGTTTTTCCCCTTTGGAACTCGATCCGTAGACATACGGTAGTATTAATGATTAATTAAGAAGAGCTTACCAACGCCTAAAGGTAGATTTACGATGAAACAAAAAATATCATGAGATTTTCTTGAGATTTTAATCTCATCACTCATCCCACAAAAATACCAACATACGTTTCCACTGAATAAAACTCGCATATTTCTCTCATCAACTTACGTCTCATGAAATTTTGGTATCATCAAATAATAGCGAGACAATTTCTTGTTTCCACGGCGAGTGAAATATGTTAGCCGCAGCTTGCGCATATGTAATTCTTTCACAAAAACCAAAAAGAGTTCATAAATTGGATTAAAATGAGGGAAAATCATAATATCATGAAAACCTTGTTGAAAGGATTGAAACGTGAAGATGAGGAATGTTAGAGAAATATGTATCCTTTGCATGTCAGTGGACGATTTCGAGTATTTACTAAGCAAAATATTATTTGCAATTGAATAGCGAAATACGCTGATACGAAATGCTATTCCAGCAGGAGAGAATCTTGCTCTGAGCCTTCGTTTTTTTATCTATAGAATATTCTATTAGTTCATATAATATATAGGATGTTCAATTAAATTTCAAGTTAAAGTGGACTATGTAAGTTTCGTTCTAAACATATGACAATCTTTGATGCTTTAGCTGCATATCTATATACAAATAAGATCAAATATCAAATTAAAATCTCAAAAAACACGTGCTGCACGTGAAATAAAAATTTCTGATGAGTTGAAACAACTATTGATACGTTGAAACTTTTTGATGAGAAAGAAGTTGCATGAGATAATATTTCATGCAATATATTTCAGTGTCTTATGTCTTTCACGAGTGTTTTCACGATAGAATTTCGTGGTTGCTTTTATTTTTGTATCATGAGACCGGAATTCTATGAAAATATTTCATCGTGGATCTGCACATTAACAACTAAAAAAAACTTGAACCGGCGTGTGGGACACGAACACGAATATTAATAATCTCATCGTTTGTTTAAAATTAATTAATTTATACATTTTTATACATAATTTTTATTTATTAATTATAGACCGAATTCGAGTTTGAATACTTTGAACGCTAATGCAGCTTCGATGTGGGTGAAAATGATCTCCAGTTGGTTATGTTTATTGTTATATGCATGGACATTGATTGCACCGATTGCTCTACCAGATCGTGAATTTAATTAATTAATTAATCTCTTTATGTGATATATGTTGCTACTAAATACTTATTTGCGAAATGTTTAGATTTATTATTGTAGTTTGTTGTATAATCAACGTTTTTTAATGTAATTTTTGCCTGTTTTAGCGTGATAATTTCCTTGAAATAAAATATTAAGTTATAAACACATTAAAGTGTCTCAATCATCTAAGAAAACCAGACACTTTCCCAATTTTAAAACAACCACAAGTGGGATAGAATCGTTTATTTGAAAGTACTTTCCAAGTCGAGGTATTTATTAAAGGCGCACCAATCAATTAAGTCGATAGATTGGTACATTTGTCTTATCTTCTCACAAACTTCACGCTAAAAAACTTATTATTAATCGCAATACTTTGATTTGTTTGTAAAATTACCTTAAAATCAACAGGTTCAACATCTGGTGGTGGACAGATTTTCCTATTTAAAAATTCTAAAATATCATCGTAATACAAATTACACTCTTCATCTGCTTTGGTTCTACAAATCAAAAATTATTAATTTTTTAAAATTATTAATAATACAAACCATACATTTTCAATATAGCAGTAATCAGTTTTTTATCTAACGGTAATCTACAAGCTCTTAACACTGTATAACATTCATGTTTTGTCAATTTTCCACATCTAGCCTTATCAGCTTGTATAAAATATTCACGTAAACGTTCCAGATCGTCCCACAAGTATCGCTTCAAGTTAGTTAAAGCTATAGCTCTGGAAATCCAAACGATTCACAATTTATAAAACACGAATTTCTCAAATAATTACCGGACAGTCTCTCGATCATGTTCTGTAGGTTTGAGTGGTCTTCCCGGAAAATGTCGGGCGATCGTTATCATCTCATGTTCGGTAAAATCGTCACCTAATAAACTCCGTATTTTTTCCCTTAAATTTTTATAGATTTTATTTTTCTAACAAACTTTAGAAAACTTATTTGATCTTACTCCAATTTAGTGTAAGGGATTGTTGAATTTTCAGTTGGCATATTTTCTGCAACGAAATCCTTGTAAATTGGTTGGAGTTTTTCGCGAATTCTTCCCATAATCAATTTGATGTTGGATTGAGGGAACTGTAATAGATTTTTGTGTGAAAGAAAATTGTTGGTTTTTGTGGAAAATAAATACTTGTTCTGGATGAAGTTCCATATACCGTAGAGCGTACTCATCGGCCTTGATCAAACGAAATTTAAAACTATTGATCACTAAAGTGGCCCCAATATAGAAATGTTGTGGTAGATAGTGGAGTGGTTCTGTACTCATCTTGTACGGATCTTGTCCAGGTAGATATACAACTCTCCGAACTAAAAAGATTTTAGTGCTTGCGTTAAAACCGGAATTTTTCATTGGATATTCAATAATTTGAATCGTTTCATCTCCTAGATAATAATTAATAACAAATACACGAGTACAATTTTCCGGTATTTTCGAGATCATTCGTGCTTCAAATCTAAGTGCATGACTATTTAAGCCGTCTTTATCGAGTTGTAAGAATTGTCTTAAATCTTTCAATAACGGTTTCAACTCGACTGTAGTACAATTCTGGGCGGAATCTTCGAATGAACCATAACCGTTCCATGGTGGTAGGGTACGATCTTTAAGTTTTGTACTCATCGCCGGCTTTTCATCCTTAGGTATTTCTACTGGTTCAAAATTGTCAATACCGTATTTGACTCGATAATATTCTTTTGTGAAATTATCGAGATCTGTTAGGACAATTTTCCGGCCGTAACAATTAATAACAGCACCTATAATTAGATCGTTTTCTTTATAACAATCTTCAGTACTTGTACCGCATTGTAACGGATCAAAAACATATCGAGCTTCTCCTAATTTCGATCCAAGGACATTTAAGAGCGGTTTCTTTGAAGATTCGCCCAATTTCGATGCGACTCCCGGGAAATTCTTCGCCAATTTTTCTCGACGTAGAAATATGAAAGTTACCGCTTTATCACAACCATCACTAAAATGCTCTAGAATTTCGACTGTATCGTCTGCTAAATAGAAGAGTATTTCTAAATTGTGGATATAACCGTATTCTGTTTGACGATCATCCCAATATCCGTAGAATCGTAGAACTTTCTTGTCGTTCTTCAAGAATTTTGCCAAAGCAAACTCTTTTTTACTACAAGCCCCCTTTTCAGTGTGTTTACTTTTACAACGGTGTTCCAAATAGGGATCACGCGGTGCATCTATCGGATCTGATACTGATATACCTAGACGATTCAGAAAATTCCTCGTAAATTTATCACAATTGGTAATCTTCAAGATTTTGCCGTAGAACTCCACTTCTTTCCCAATATTCAAATCGATCATCTCATAGAAATTATCATCGTTTGGTGCTGGCAATCGGATCCGATGTCGACTGATTAGCGTACCTTGCGCTACACCACTATTGCTAATCACCGGTTCGCTCACCATAATCGTCCCGTCTTCCAAATAGAAATAGATCTTCACTTTACGTACAATATACGGAGCATTGGGGAATTCTTGTAGTGTCTCTTGGAAGTACGCATCGAAGACTAGGATGTGTTTATCGTAAACGATCCATGCTGGCAATTCTAGGACTTCGCCGCGTGGATAAACCGATGGATATTTCTCGGATACAGCCGGTCCGAACAGATTTGGTTTGACGCGATCGACTAGAGCACGTACACCCGGTGCGATGAAATCGAATTTGGGGTCCATATTGAATTTAGTTCGGCCAATCTATAAAGTTACAATATAATCTTTGACTAGTAATTTGAGGTACTCACGTTTGAATTGAAACTCAAACCGGGAAGTAGGGGAAGATTAGAACGGTCCATAGTAATTTTTTATCGTTTCTAAAAGTAGAAGAAAAATAAACGATAGACAGGATGTGGCAATAATTCATGAATATATTTGGTGGTTTCTATGGATTTTTTAAAAGTGGCCCCAATTGTGGTGTATAATGTGTTGCATATCCAACGTTATAGGTTATGTAATTTTAAGTTTCGAAATTGATTTATTTTGGAATATTTCTTTATTATACACCCAATCGGGATTGCGTAGGCTTACAATATTTGGAGTTATACAATGTCGTTCGTTATAGTACATTTTCAAGATAAAAATCGGTATTGGCATTAGTGTTATGCAACCAGTTATACATCGCGTTCTTAAATCTCGCGATTAACTTCTTAAATTAAAGTTGAATGCGTAATTGTTTATTTATAAATTACCGTATGACATCATGTAGAACGTGTTGATATTGGTGTTTAAATTTCAAATAGGGTGTTGTTCTATCAGTAGATTTTTTTAATTCTCAGTTTAGGTTGCTACAGTCACCGCGACCTAAATAGGTTAAAAACAAGCAAGATATAAAAATATAATCAATTTTTTTGGTATTTATTCACACAGGACTAGTTTCTGTTAGCTTTTACCCGTTGAAAATGAGTGTCAGTAAAGAAAATCCAACAAATTTAAATGAGAGAAAATCGGACAATTCTGGTATATTTAATGTCTTATTTAGTGCAGCAAAAAAGGTAATTTTCCATAATTTTTATTGACTACAGATGATTAATGATTAACTATTCAAAATCTAGGCTACTGCAGTTGGAATTATCTATTTTGTTGGATATATGCATTGGTCGATCGCATGGTTTATCGGTCCTGTTGTACTGCTCGTTATCCGAGATCAATGGAAGAAGAATAGTGATAGAAAACGGAATATAGCAAAAGCGGCTGCTTTAACAAATGAAAAAGATGTTGTCTTAGCCCGTTTAGACGATCTACCAGCTTGGGTGAGAAATACAACTTTTATTTAAAATTTCCTATTTAACGATCATCAATCAAAATTACCAAAGATATTTTATTATTAGTTAATAAAATTTCCATATACTTTAATTATAGTGATGATTAAATCATTATTTAGATTCCATTGTTATCTGTAATTGAGTCATAAAATTTACGAAAACCAAAAATTACAATTAAAATGTATTTTTATATTAATTTGAAATTTTCCAGCAACAATAACAACCAATCAAAATTAATAATGATAGTCTTTTGTTATTAATAACGAAAAACTATTGGTTTATAGAAACTACACGAGCGGGATTTTTAATTGTAATCACGGCGCCTAATTTAAATTGTTAAATTGTAATTGTAAAAATTCTCATCGTTAATTAGTTTATTGTCGGCAAAATTTGCTAAACAATCAAATATTTACATTCTGCATTTATTCATAGTTGTGTAATAGAAAATTTGAATTTTTATAGGTATTTTTTCCGGATGTAGAACGAGCCGAATGGATCAATCGAGTAAACTGTTTTACATAATAATAAACAACAAAAGAATAATAACGATTATAATTTTTTTAAGATAATTAAACAAGTCTGGCCGAATGTGAATCATTATGCTCGCGATTTAATTCGGGACACAATTCAACCGAATTTGCGTAAAAGTTTAGAAGCTTACAAATTGAATGGATTCAAATTTGAAAGGATTATCTTAGGGAATGTGGTAGGATCATCCACTAATTTATCATCGACAATTCTATTTTTAATTCAAACAATTTCCAGCCGTTTCGTATCGGTGGTGTTAAAGTCTACGATAAGAATATTGCACGTAATGAAATCGTTATGGATTTGGATATTTTGTAAGTTTATATACTCGTAACAATATTAGATGGTTTATTATTCACATTCTTTATGATAAACAGTTATGCTGGGGATTGTGATATAACGTTCCATTTAGCCGGGATGAAGGGCGGAATTCGAGATTTCCAAGTAATTATTCTTTAGCAATAATAACGCAATTATTATATTGTTAATTTGGGTTTAGTTACATGGAACGTTGCGAGTAATTATGAAGCCGTTAATTAGCACAATTCCTCTGGTCGGTGGCCTGCAAGTCTTCTTCCTAAACAATCCAGAGATCGATTTCGATTTGATTGGGATCGCTGATGTGCTCGACATGCCCGGTTTTAGCGATATTTTGAGGAGAATCGTTGTGGAGACTGTTGCCTCAATGATGGTCCTACCGAATAAATTCCCAATCAAATTGAGCGATGAGATCGAAGTGATGGAATTGAAGGCAACTGAACCTGAAGTAATATTGCTCAATTTTAATATTAAATTCTATATTAGAATGTGACTTTTAGGGTGTATTACGGGTGCATGTCGTTGAGGCTAAACATTTGATGAAGAAAGATATCGGAATGTTGGGTAAAGGCAAATCAGATCCTTATGCTGTTATCACATTAGGGGCACAAGAGTTTCGTACAAAAGTTATCGATAATACTGTCGACCCTAAATGGGATTATTGGTGTGAGGTATACGATTTTTATTTAAAAAAAAGACAGCAATCTTTAATTTTTTGTTGCATGTTAACTTATTAAAAATTTATTTTAAAATTAACAAATTTACACACATATATACACACAGCAAATCCTGCAATAGTATTAGTAACTTAAAAAATTGTTTGTTAGCGTTTTTGTTCTTTTTTGTCTGTAATTGATAAGAAATTTCATTAATTTATTAGTTTATTGTGTTGGAATCCGACGGCCAACAACTTTATATACACGTTTGGGACCGTGATGATACATCAGATGATGAGAATCTCGGCAGGTAAGGTTTAATTTATCACCAAAATTGTTGTAAATAACGGATTCCGGCTTAATAACAAAAAAAAATCATGATTAATATCACTACTGTGTTTAGATAGCTTCAATGCTTATGGCTTATTCCGTGTTGTCTTGCATGATCTTCTTCCATATCTAATTGTTAGTTTCTGAATTAACTACAGGCGGAGATAAGCTCATTTGAAGGTCAATTATTGAATGTAACTTTATGGGATTGGGATCCTGGTCTTGTTGGGGTCCAGAATGATGACTTTTTGGGAAGGTTAGATTCATTATTATTAAAAGAAATAGTAGTGGGGCCGAGTTTTTCCTGAGCATATTCGAGCTTTATTTGCTTGAGTTTCTTGTGCGTGCATTTCGTTTTTTTTTTGTGTAATTGTTTTGATCAAATATTTGTTATCTGTATAGTCTATCTTGGATAATACTAAGGCTTCCATGCTACATCTGCATTTATATGATAAAGACAAGGGCCATCGTGATGACGATCTTGGAAGGTACCTATCATTATCATTTATTTAATCTTATTGTACATTATAATTTCTTTAATACTATACACAGATCGAAAATTTCCAACAAATAACCGTGAAAACTGTAAGGTTTACTTTTCGCATGTTCTATATTTAGTATTGGTTTACCTGTTATCAGTATTTTGTAAATTAGTTTTCTTGACTGAAAATTAAACTTAACGTGTGTTAGCTTGCCGCTAATAACTCTTTAAAATATTCTTTTTTTAAACGGGCATTGATGAATTGTCTCTAATTTAGGGCTACAATAGAAGTCGCTAATATTGTCAAGAAAGGTGAAGATGATATGGTAAGTCTCTTATCAAATAATGTCGATGAAATATAATGTTATTCTACTATTAACAGTGGATTACTCTGGAACAAGCAAAACACGGAATGATTCATCTACGTTTAACTTGGTTGACTTTGAGTAATGATTACGCCGATTTAAAAACTGTAATTAATCACTTAAATGATTGTGATTGTTTATTCTTTTAAAAATTCCAATGATTTTAGGCACTTTTTGAGACTCAAATGTTGCGTGTAACATCAATGAGTACAGCTATTCTGTCAGTTTTCATTGATTCAGCTAAAAATCTACCTGTAAGTTTGTTCTTTTACTACAAATTAAATGATGAACAATTCTGCTTTTGTAGCAAGCTAGGTCTGCAACGAAACCAGATCCATATGCGGTACTTAAAGTGGGTAAATCTAGCCAACAAACGAATGTTATAATGCGTACAATTCATCCAGTTTGGGAGGAAGGTTTTACATTCTTGGTATCAAATCCCGAATCGGATACATTATATTTAACGATAATCGATCAAAAAACATCAAATGAATTAGGCCAAATTGTTTACAATATTAATAAACTAGCAAACAAAACGAATTTAGAAATGTATAAAGAACCATTCTCGTTGATAAAATCAGGACCGGAGAGTAAAATCATCTGGTCGATGCATTTACGAGTAATTATCTTTCTATTTCTATTATTATATTGAAGAATATTAATTTTTTTTGTAGATTTTAGTAAAATCTACACCATCGAAAGATGAAGAAGATAATAAATCGTCTGAATTGCAACACACCGATTCCACAATTTCTGCACAATCTCATAAAGAAATCCCTGTAATTTCCGAAATTAAACAAGAACCCCAACCTGTTCAGAGCGATGAACCGGTTGAAGAATTGATTGAAGATTCTTCTGTACCAGTTTTATCGAGTGCTGCTCCTCCATTATCATTGGAAGCCAGTGGAGACACTTTAATACATCGAAGTCCAACACAATCTTCGTAATTTTATTTAATTTTTGTTGTTGTTAAATATAATTTTGAATTGAAATTTTTAGGTCGGCTGGAGCATTCGAATTGGGTCGTATTCAATTGACGTTACGTTACAGTGTACAACGTCAACGTTTAATTGTCGTAGTCCATAAAATTGCTAATATACCATTAAAAGATCCAACGAATATACCCGATCCTTATGTGAAATTGTATTTATTACCTGAACGTGCCAAAGATACGAAACGTAAAACACAAGTAATTAAAGATAATTGCAATCCAGTATTTGATGAGAGCTTTGAATATGTTCTATCACAAGGTGAATTGAATACGAAACAATTAGAGGTAACTGTTGGTACTCAGAAACAATTATTTTACAGTAAAAGCAACGTTTTAGGAATGGTAAAATTTTCTATTTATTAATTTAAATAACATACTGATGTTGTGCTTTATTGTATTCTTTAGGTTGTTATAGATTTTTCAACGTTGAATTTAAATCAGCCGTATACAGCTTGGTTCGACTTAAGTCCAGAATCCGAGTATGATGATTAAGATGTCTTTATGTTTTTGTTTAAAATCAATGTGGCTTACATGTTTTTGAATCTTTTAACGCTTATAATTAACAATTAATATGGAAGAAGAGCACATATTACTTAATTACGTTTAATAATTACAGAATTTATGAATAAATTTTATAAATGTTTATTAATAATGATTATTCAATATATATTTTATGCAGCAGTATGGTGTTTTTGTTACTTTTACGTTTCAAGCAAGTTAAATGCGAATTTGTAAATTATCAAATTTCGTGAGGACAGAAATGTTTATCTTTCAAGATAACTGAAATTCGATCGATGGACGTGTAGAAAATGTCACTTTATGAGCAAACATACAAAAAAATTGTGGATAAAGATTTAGATTACCACCAAGAATACATATACGAATCTACCCTGTGTTATAAAAACAAAACATCAATTTTTTACAGCCTGTATAATATGATTTGGACGGCTTGACTGTAATCGACCAAAAGTTACAAAAATATGTCTATGAAAAGAAATAACAATTAAATATCGGTTCAATAAAGACAAATATGTTAACATAATCGTTATCGCAATAATGCCCACATAAGATTCTATTGTGTTTATTGAAAACATTTTAAATACAAAAAAAAATAAACTTTTTAATTATTTTTGATAAGAGATCCCTATTTTAATAGAGACAATTAAAAAAACTATACAATTATAATGAATTACATTGAAAGGAAATATTAATTAAAATTGCCATTTTTAACAATAAAACTTGCTGAAAATAAACAATTAATTCTAGAATATTTATAAAAATAGAGTGTTACAGTATAAAATTATCGATAAATACATCTTAAAATAATTCCTGATAAGATAAACCTTAAAAATCCAATAACAAATCAAATTTTTTAATACTATTGAACAAAAATTGTTGATAATTGAATGTTTTTTCTTTTAAGAATAAAACTTTAATAAATGTCTAGTAACGAAACCACCGAGCGCAATTCGCAGACTGTTCAAAATCGCAAACAAAACGACGAGACGATAATTACAATTGTTTTCAATATCTTAAAACAGGTAAATTTTAAAATCAATTATTTCTTACTATTTGTGGGATAAGAATTATATCCTACATGAGTTGATATTATTAGATCCAATTTAATCGACCAATGTCAGTTGTTGAAACAACAATAACAACAAACTAAAAATTAACTATGTAATTTTCCAATTTTCTCATTAATTTTTGATTTTAATTAATTATAACAATCATGATAATTACACAACTAAAATTAATTTTACAGTTTGTGATTATAACAATTATCTATTTTATCGGCTATATCGGCTGGTCAGTAGCTTGGATTTATTGTTTAACAATAACATTTACAATAGCTGATCGTTTAACAAACGAAAAGAAACAACAATGGAAAGTAGCCAGAGCTATGGCACTAGGTCTAGAAAAGGAGCTAATTTTAACAAAACTCAAATATTTACCATCATGGGTGAGTTTTATACCAATTCCTTACAGTTATTTTTTATTTTAATCGATATTATAATCATAATTAAAGGTGAATTTTCCGGATATTGAACGAGTCGAGTGGTTGAATCGCGTAAGTTACACTAATTTGGAAATTTCGTGTATTTCGTATTTTTATTTGTTTCACAGATAATTAAACAGGCCTGGACACGTGTTAATCATTACACCCATGATCTAGTGCCCAGTTTAGTTGAACCAGTTGTTCAAACTTATATTAAAAGTTTCAAATTTGATGAAGTCGTCCTCGGTCACGTGGTAAATGAATTTAAATTAAAATTCATCTAAATTGTATTAAAATAATTTAAATTACTCTCCTACAGCCGCTTAGAATAGATGGTGTTAAAGTCTATGATGAGGATGCTACAACGCGGAATAAAATCGTTATGGATATGGATATATCGTAAGTTAGGGCCATAACTCACTAGACAAGAACGTAGCATAATAAACGTCTTATCATTGCTCAGGTGCAATAATATGACGTCATTTGTTCCGTATTTTATACTAACGTATCAATCGAATATTTATGATCATTTTTTGATTAAAGATACGCGGGCGATTGTCGGATCACTTTTCAAATAGCCGGAATGACTGGTGGTATTGAAGATTTTCAGTTACGTGGTCGTTTACGTGTCGTTATGAAACCCTTGATTTCAACAATACCGATAATTGGTGGTTTGCAAGTTTATTTTATGGATGAACCAGAGATTGATTTCGATTTAGTCGGGATGGCACAAGTTTTAGCTATACCAGGCTTGAGGAATATTCTACAAAATTCGGTATTAGAAGTTATCAATTCGATGTTGTTATTCCCAAATACTTATCCAATAAAATTGAGTGATACTGTTGAAACGGAACAACTAAAATGTTTTGAACCTGAAGTATTTGATACACAATTGATTTACATTAAATAAAAGAATCGATTTTTTATAGGGAATTTTACGTGTCCATTGTGTGGAAGCTAAACATTTAATGAAGAAAGATTTCGGTCTTATTGGTAACGGTAAATCTGATCCTTATACGATTCTAACCGTAGGGCCAAAGAAGTTCAAAACACCCACTATTGACAATACTGTCAATCCAAAATGGGACTATTGGTGCGAGGTAATCATCAATAATATTAAATTTTATAAAATTATTAATGAAAAAAAAAAATAGTTTGAAGCTGATTCAAATTCAGAACTAAGAATTCATGTTTGGGATAAAGATGAAGGATCAAAAGATGAAACTTTGGGAAGGTAAATTGTCTGATAAAAAAATCAATGAATCAATTAACATTGAAGAATTTACAGTGCGGTTATCAGTATCGAAAAAATTGCTCAAAAAGGTCACGATGATTTGGTAAACACGAATTTTCTTTGATTTAAATTAGAAATTAACAGGAATCATTTAAATTATAGTGGGTTCCATTAGAAGATGTAATGCACGGTATGATCCATGTAAGACTAACTTGGTTAACATTAACTTCCGATATTGCCAGTTTAGATGCAGTAAGTCCACTTTATTTGGACAAATTTGAAATTGTAGCTGTACATTTTCAGGTATTAGAAGAAACTCAACTATTAGGAAGTGATCTGCATTCGGCCTTACTACTCGTCTATATTGATTCGGCGAAAAAACTCAAGGTATCCAAACAAATTCTCTATTTTTGTTTCTATAAATAATTCGATTTTTAGAGAATTAAAAACTCATCAGACCCAGATCCTTATATTACATTACAAGTTGAGAAAAATTTCGATCAAACACAAGTTATAACACAAACTTGTAATCCAATTTTTGAGAGAGATTTTATTTTTATGTTATTGAATCCAAAAAGTGCTAATTTAATATTAACAATAGTCGATAAGAAGAGTGATAATGAGATTGGTAATTTCCATTATCGTATTAGTGATATTTTCAACGAACCAAATTTAGAAATTAAACGACAACCGTTTGTTTTAACGAAATCAGGACCAGAATCGACAATCATTTGCAGTCTAAAATTAAGAGTAATTCTCTACTTTCTCCACTAAATTAGCATTAGTATTCATGATATTTTTAGATATTTAAGAAAGGCTGGGCCATTGAATTAGATAACAACATAACAGATGATATTTCGGATGATCCCACTTTAGAAAAATCCAATGAAATAGCGGTGGTACAATTAAAAAAACAAGACTCGACCATATCGCAAAAATCTAATAAGTCTGTTATTAGTAAGCAAAGCTCTAATGGTCGTATATCAATAAATTCAATTGATAATAGGGATGATAATTCGAGAATTACGACAAGAAATTCATTAGCTTCTTTGTAATTCATCTAAATTTAATCGATTATTGTAAATTTCGTAAATTTTTATTTTTCAGGAATCCAAGTTTGTACGATTCAAACAGTAGTATCAAATTGACATTAAAATACAGCACTCAACGTCAAAGACTTGTGATTGTTGTACATGAAGTCATGTAAAATTTACCATAAAAACAATTCAGATTATTCTAGGTAAAATTTTTATCTTTTATAGAAATATACCAACGAAACATGGTCATCTACCTGACCCATACGTAAAACTCTATCTACTTCCAGGTAAAAATAAAGATACAAAACGAAAGACACAGGTATAAACATATTGCCAAAATTCAAATTAAAACTTGATAATAATTAAAAAAATTAATATAGGTAATTAAGGATAATTGTGATCCAGTTTTCGATGAAACATTCGAATATTTGATGTCAGCATATGATTTAAATCGAATGAAATTAGAAATTACCGTTGCCACAGCTAAGAAAGTTTTCGATATTGGTAGCAATTTTCTAGGGCAGGTAAATCTCACTACAATAAACATTTATAAGATTATAAGTAATAATAATAACAATAATTAATATAGGTAGTGATCGATCTTTCACAATACGATCTAACACAACCGCTTAGTGGATGGTATGAATTAGGACCAAAAATTGATAAAGATTAACAACTATACCTATATTGAAATAAAATTCTTGCTTTGGACTAAATCAATTGTCTTTCTTTTTGAATTTTGTACACAACGTTTCGATCTGTACAATCACTGATCGTTATCAGATGTGAACTAGTTTACACTTAATTTGTCCAAGACAAGAATTTTATTTCAAACAGTGCATTGTCTACCTATATTGATGTAAATGTAGATTCTTTATAATTATAATTTCATATTACATATGAATATGTTTATGGAAAAATAAACAAATAAATAATCCTATAATTATTTCGTAATAACCGGTTTCCCTACAACAAATTACGTAGTTTGTAAAATTTAAAATTGTCGTTATATCATCTAATATCATCTTAATGAGGAAAATAAAGCCTCCATTACACCTTCAAATTAAATTTTTACAGTACTAAATGTTTTATTTACAAAAAAAGCGCAGTAAAAGTTTTGGCTCAATTAACTTAACTACCAGATTACATTATTAAATAAACAAGATTTCAAACAATTAAACTTTATATAGATTTTCTTTTAGGGTTTCTAATTTAAAATTTGGAAATACTCAAGCTGAGAATAATTTAATAAAGATGTTTATGGAATGTCAAGGGCATATTTAACACTATAAATAACAATTTTTTCTATAATTCATACAAACATATGTAATACAACTTGAGTTAGAGGCGGGCAATAAAACAATTTGACTTTAAAGACCTTTTGTTATTTAAAATTGCAATTAAAATTAGACGATTATTTTTAGTAACAATAATAACTAAACCATCGTACATCGAAAAATCGTCATAGCCTTTATGTAACTACAACAATTATAGAAATTTTAAACAATTCTCCGATTTTTTTAAACATAAGCTTATAAAAAGGTGAAGTAACCTTGTTTTTGGATTGCCACAAAGTTGTTGTTGTTGTTTCCGACTAGAATTTTAGTCGTAAGCAGTAACTAGTGTCGATGGCTATGATTATAACAAAAATACAATTAATAATGATGAAATAATAATAATAAATTAGTGTAAAATTAGTGAGTGAATTTATATACAAAAATTATTATTAAAACAAACAAAAATTGAAGGTAAAATGTAAAAATTAAATACTTGATAAATACGCACACAATTGAATTTTTTATTAATGACCATCGCAACTGTAAATAGTGCGGTTATTTAATATTTAATTACCCGCA
>JAZBGW010000980.1:829-18686 GCA_037464815.1 Mylabris variabilis
TTGTTTTAAATTGAGAATTTCAACATCAATGGAATGTTTTTTTTAGGTTATAATAATAATAATAATAGAATAATTTAAACGAAACTATATTGATTTTCAACAGCTCGGGCTTCGCTTATTTGTTCTAATGTTGTCTCCTGTGTCCTTACACTACCATTATGTGTTTGGATCTGTAATAAAACAATACTTACCCTTATTTAGAATTTTAAACAAAACG
Organism: Mylabris variabilis; assembly: GCA_037464815.1. Taxonomy (NCBI): domain Eukaryota; kingdom Metazoa; phylum Arthropoda; class Insecta; order Coleoptera; family Meloidae; genus Mylabris; species Mylabris variabilis. Next base: position 1,047 of record JAZBGW010000980.1, read on the forward strand.
GTGTATAATTAATAAAAGTAACACTGAGCGACAACAAGCAAAGCACACAATAATCAAACCAAATTAAATTATTAAAAAATAATAATTAAGAAACACATAAATAAAACAAACAAAATCGAAGTTATTGTTATATTTATAAATATTATTATTGTTATTATTATTATTAGCACTATTGTTTATTATTATTATAATTATTATTAACGTTTGGAAATAAGGTTTGTACTTTTTTTAAATTATTGAAATATTTAAATAATTGTTTAAAAAATAAATTATATGAAAATAGGAAAGAAGATGAGATATAGAAGAATTAAATAAGAAAAAGAAAATAGAAATTATTCACAATTAAAAAATAATTTGCACTATTCTTATTATTTTCATTATATTTACAACAAAATTAATTAATTAAGTAGATTGAGTATTAATTAAATTAAATTAAATATAGTGCAACTTATTTGTTGTTATTCGATTTACACCGAAAAGCAACAATTCTCAAAAGAAAACAGTATTTACATTTATTATACAGGGTGAGTCACTTAAAACGGAAAGTTCTTATGGCAACGCCCATTATTTGGCGACCGAATCGAGAAATATTTCAAGGATTAATAGAAGGGTCCCTAGAGAACATTTTAGCAAAATTAGAACCTCGTAGCTCATTTGGAAGTTCGTTTAAAGAACGATCGTTTCTTAGCGATTTTCAAAAGCGAGTTAAACAAACAAAACGACTAAAAATGACTCAAGAATCCTTCCTACATTGTTTTTTTCCCTTGTCTCCACTTTATTCTAAAACAGGTGGGAATGTTTCGCATTTTTTGTAGAATGCAATGGAGAGAAACTATAAAAATCACTGTTCAGAGGATCTACGAGTCATTCTTAGTCTTTTTGTCTGTTTAGTTCATTTTTGAAAATCGTGACATAGTTACAAACGAACGTTTTTTGACCAACTTCCAAATGAGCTACAAAGTTCTAATTTTGCTAAAATGATATTACAAGTTCTTGAAATATTTTTCAAATCGTTCTCCAAATAATGGGAGTTGCCATGGCAACTTGTCGTTTTAGGTGACTTACCCGGTATACAGGCTGTTCCTTTTAAAAGTGGCCAATTCTTATAAAACTCCTATTAGTTAGCGAGCCATTTGAAAAATATTTCAAGGATTTATAGGACGGTGCCAAGAGATCATTTTAGCAAAATTAGAACCTCGTAGGTCATCTCGAAATTGGTCAAAAAAACGCTCGTTTTGGACAATATCACAATTTACAAAAACGAATAAAGCACGCAAAACGACTAAAAATGACTCTTAAACCTTCATTACAGTCATTTTTTTTGTTTCTCTTCATTTTATTGTGGAATAGGTGGAAATATTTTACATTTTCTCTAGAATGAAATGGTGAAAAACGAAAAAAAAAGGCCGTTGGGAGGGTTTACGAGTCATTCTTAGTTGTTTTGCATGCCTTGCTAATTTTCGAAAATTGCGAAATTGTCCAAAACGAGCGGTTTTTTGACCAACTTCCAAATGCGCTACGAGGTTCTAATTTAAACAGTCTCCAGGGTCTCCCTTACAAATCGCTAAAATATTTTTCGAATCGCTCGCTGGTTAGTACTAGTTTCATAAGATTAGTTAGCGAGCGATTTGAAAAATATATCAAGGATTTATAGGCGGGTGCCTAGGGATCATTTTAGAAAAATTAGAATCTCGTAGCTTATTTGGAAATTGTTCAAAAAACGCTCGTTTTGGACAATTTCGCAATTTACAAAAAACGAATAAAGCACGCAAAACGACTAAAAATTACTCTTAAACCCTCCCTACAGTCATTTTTTCTTTTGTTTCTCTTCATTTTATTCTGGAATAGATGGAAATATTTTGCATTTTCGTCTAGAATAAAATGGTGAAAAACGAAAAAATCGCTGTTGGGAAGGTCTTCGAGTCATTCTTAGCCGTTTTGCATGATTTGCTAGTTTTAGAAAATTGCGCCATTGTCCAAAATTGAACAACTTCTAAATAAGCTACGAGATTCTAATTTTACTAAAATGATCTATAGAGTCCCCCCCCTACAAATCTTTGAAATATTTTTCGAATCGCTCGCCGGCTAATAGGAGTTTCATAAGAATTAACCACTTAAAACAAAACAGCCTGTATTAAAAAAAATAATAATAATAAGAAAAAAATATCACTAATTCTACAGGGGCGGTTTGTTATTATCGATTTCATTTCGAATTACCCCTGTACACAAAAAGAATAATAATAATAATAATAAACTTTATAATAAATAAAAATTAAAAAATAAAATAAGAACACAGTGATGGAAAATAATAAATGAACACAGATTTTCTTTTGTTTTCTAAATTAATTGTTTTTGTTTTGTTCTTTATCTCACTTGTCTTATTTCAGGTAATGGTGGTATTCGTCGTTCACCATTTTGTTGTACTGTTGTTGTTGTGGTTTGTGTTGTTAATGTTGTTGTCGTTGTTGTTGCTATTGTTGTTGTATTATTAATATTAGTATTATTATTATTATTATTACGTCCTAATGATCCTTGTAATTGTCCACGAGCATTTGGATTAACAACAAAATCGGTCAATGTAACATCTGAATTACCACCACTTTCTAATGGTATTGGTTGTTGACGGAAATGTTCCAACATTTCATAAATTGATTGAAACCAAAAATGTTGTACACGACATTGACCTTGATCATTTATTGTCATACGAAGGTGTTTAGCACGACCCTAAATTCATATTATTATAGTAAAGAAAGTCTAATTTACATTATCCGAGTTTATATTCGATTTTATTTTGTTCCGAGTATATAAAACGAGAAATTTGTTTAATTTCTGAACCGAGTTGCCGCATCCGAGAATCCTTTTCGAGTTTTCATCCGATTTTTTTCAGAATAAAACGACCTCGAATTTCATCCGAGTTTCCGTTCGATTTGCCAAAAAGTGTCATGCGCAGTATGCTGTTTTGAGAATTTAACTCGGATCCGAGATGAATTCGGATAAAAAAAATCGAATACAAACATCGGATAAATGTAAAGGGACTTTAAGAAAGAAAAAAAACCAATGAAAAAAGGGTGGAATTTGATTGAAAATCGGTGTACAAAAAAAAACCAGGCCTGATAAACACAGCATTAACTTTCAAAATCAAACAGGCCTTGAGAATTCTAATTTTAAAAAGCCCGCTTTCGTACCGTTTCCATAGTAACTATTTATTGGTGTTGTTACACTATTGCGCGCGCAACTTGTATTGCATTTCAAAATTTCACTCGTAATTTTTATAAATTGTACCAAAATTATAATGTTAGCTGTCTCGGATTTTTTTGGGGCGAGGGGGAATTTTTTGATAAAAAATTAATTTCGATTCGACAAATAGTAATTGATTACCTGAAAATTAAAGGTCAATACGAATTCACCAGTACGTGTCTCACTTTGTCGTACAAGAAATAAACCATGTCCACGGACACCATCATGTAAAACTAAATTTGTTGCCTCTGATCTACCTAAAGTACCATGAAACCAGAATTCTTTCTTCAACGTTTGCCCAATATCAGTCTCCATTGCTTAAACAAAACAAAAATCTAATAATTTGTACAAATATTGCGAGACGACGCGCGACGCATGCCTCGAGTTGAGGCATATACTTGAAGCGATCCAAGCTACACATAGTTGACACTGAGACGCTTTGATCGTGTCCGTTTTACCGACAAACTCTGGCTCGCTCTCGCACGCCTCACCACGAATATGCATATAGCGAGGCATGTGTAGCAGTAATTTTACTGAATTTTACATGTTTAAAACAAAAATGTGAAATAATTATAAAGCCCGCTTTTTCTATGTGTCCATAGCAACTATCTGTCTTATGGTTGGTGTCATTAAAATGTGCGCGCGCAATTTCTATTGCTTGGCAAAATTTCACTCTTTTTTCTTACAATAGACAATAGAATTATACTGGTGGACTATCAAAATGTTCCTGGTTCATAAGACAATTCACATTATTTCAAGGATTTATAAGAGGGTGCCGAGAGATTAGAACCTGGTAGCTCACTTAAAAAGTTAGTCAACAATGCTTGTTTTGGATAATGTTGCGATTTTCAAAACACGCTAAATATACAATGACTCGAAGACCGAACAACTACAATGCAATCTAGAAAAATACCAAAAAAATTCCAATTATTCCAGAACAAAATGGGAAAAAAACGAAAGAAAAAAATCAATGTTGGGAGAATTCTTGAGTCATTTTAAGTGTGCAGTTCGTTTTTGAAAATTGCGACGAGAAGAGCGTTTTCTGACCAACTCTTAAATGAACTACGAGGTTCTAATTTTGCTAAGATGTTCTCTAGAAACCCCCCTACGAAATCCTGAAATATTTTTCAAATCACTCACCAAATAATGGGTAGTTACAATAAAAACTTTACGTCTCACATGAATAACCCTGTATAATTTAAAAAAGCTCGCCTTCTTCGTGTTTTTATAGCAACGATTTGTTGGTGTCGTTACACTGCGCACGCGTAACTTTTATGACATTCCAAAATTTCACTCAGATTTTTCCACAAAAATGCACCAAAGGAAATATGATTTCAAAAAATAATAAATTATTACTCTACGAGGCATTCTTAGTCAATTTATGCGTGTAAATCGCGACATTGTTTTTTGATCAACCTCTTAATGAGCTACTTCTATGACATTTCAAAATTTCACTTAATTTTTCAAAAAAAAAAAACGCCAAAAGTAGAATTTCAAAAATTAATAAATTATTACTGTACCAGACATTCTTAGTTGATTTAGGCGTGTAGTTGGTTAGGGCCTTCGCGTCATTTTCAGAGTAAAACGTTGTTTGACCAACTTACAAATGGGCTACAAGGTTCTAATTTTGCTAAAGTATTCTCTAGAAACCTTCCTACAAAATCTTGACATATTTTTCGCATCACTCGCCACATAATGGGCAGTTACAATAAAAACTTTACATCTAACATGAATAACCCTGTATAATTTCTTCCCGTTTCTATAGTAACTATTTGTCACGCAACTTTTATGACATTACAAAATTTCACTCAAATTTCGACTAACTTCCAGTTGAGCTACAAGGTTCTAATTTTGCTAAAATGTTCTCTAGAAACCCCCCTACAAAATTTTGAAATATTTTTCAAATCACCCGCCAAATAATGGGTAGTTATATACAATGAAAAGTTTACGTCTCACGTGAATATCCCTGTATAAATTCAAAAAGCCCGCCCTCTTCCCGTTTCTATAGCAACAATTTGTTGGTGTCGTTACACTGCGCGCGCAACTTTTGTGACATTCCAAAATTTCACTCAACTTTTTCAAAAAATATGCTAAAAGAAATAATTTCAAAAAATAATAAATGATTACTAGGCATTCTTAGTCGATTTGTACGTGTAGTTGGTTAACGGAAATTGCAACTATCAGAATAAAACGTTTTTTGATCAACTTCCAAATGAGCTACAAGTTTCTAATTTTGCTAAACTGTTCTCTTGAACCCCCCCCCCCACAAAACCATGAAATATTTTTCGAATCACTCGCCAAATAATGGGTAGTTACAATAAAAACTTTCCGTCTCACATGAATAACCCTGTATAATTTAAAAAAGCCCGCCTTCTTCCCGTTTCTATAGCAACAATTTGTTAATGTCGTTACACTGCGCAAGCGCAACTTTTATGACATTCCAAAATTTCACTCAACTTTTTCAAAAAATGTTCTAAAAGAAGTATAAATTCTAAAAATTGATAAATTATTACTTTACGAAATATTGTTAGCCGATTTATGCGTGTAGTTCGTTGATGGAAATCGCGACATTATCAGAATAAAACGTTTCTTTGACCAACTTTCAAGTAAGCTATAAGGTTCTAATTTTGCTAAAATGTTCTCAAGGTACTTCCCCTATAAAATCACTACCCAAATAATGGGTAGTTACAATAAAAACTTTTCGTTTAGCATGAATAACCCTGTATAATTTCAAAAAGCCCGCCTCCTTCCCGTTTCTATAACAACTAATTATTGTGTCGTTACAACGCGCATGCGCAACTTTTATGACATGCCAAAATTTTACTCAATTTTTTTACAAAACGCGTCAAAATTATAATTTCAAAAATTAATAAACTATTACTGTACGAGGCATTCTTAGTAGATTTATGCGTGTAGTTGGTTGACGAAAATGGTGATAATATTAGAATAAAATGTATTTTGAATAACTACCAAATGAGCTACAAGGTTCTAATTTTGTTAAAATGTTCTCTAGAACCCCCCCTTGAAAATCTTGAAATATTTTTCCAATCACGCTCTAAAATACTCTAAATAATGGGTGGTTAAATAAAAATTTTGTCTCACACGAGTAATACTGTATAATTCGAAAAAGTCCGCCTTCTTCCCGTTTCTATAGCAAAGTCGTTGCACTGCGCACGCGCAATTTCCGTAATATACCAAAATTGCGCCAAAGAAAGCATAATTTCAAAAAATTAATAAATTATTACATTTATTACTCTATTGCTTGAGGGAAATCCCGATATTTTCGGCATAAAACATTTTTTCACCAACTGCCAAAAGAGCTACAAAGTACTAATTTAGCCAACATCTTCTCTAGAAACTAGAAGCCCTCACGAAATTTTGAAATATTTTTCGAATCACTCGCCAACTAATGGGTAGTTCCAATAAAAAATTTACATCTAACATGAATAACCCTGTATAAATTCAAAAAGTCCGCCTTCTTCCCGTTTCCATAGCAACAATTCGTTGGTGTCGTTACATTGCGCACGCGCAACTTTTATGACATTCCAAAATTTCACTCAAATTTTTCCACAAAAATGCCCCAAAGTATAATTTCAAAAAATAATAAATTATTACTCTACGAGGCATTCTCAAGTTATTTATACATGTAGTTGATTGGCAGAAATCACGACATTTTCGGTATCAAACGTTTTTTGACCAACTTCCAAATGAGCTACAAGGTTCTAATTTTATTAAAATATTCTCTAGGTATTCCCCCTACAAAATCACTATCCAAATAATGGAAGTTATAATTAAAATTTTTCGTCTAACATGAACAACCCTGTATAAATTTAAAAACGCCGCCTTTTGGTTTCTATGGCAACTATTGATGTTATTAGACTGCGCACACGTGCACACATTCTAGAATTTTACTCAAATTTTTACAAAAAATTGCGCCAAAAGAAGTATGATTTTCAAAAATTAATCAATTATTACCATCATTGGTTGGACACATATCCAAATTACTACTTGAAGATAAACGTTCACCACCACCACTACTACTATTACGTCCACTAATATGTCTTGGTGGTAATTCGGGTGCATCTTGATGATAATCTTTGGTACCATATTGTAATTGTTGATTATGTTGTAAATGATGTTGTTGTTGTTGATTATCATTATCATTATTACAATTAACAACACTATTACCACCTGAACGTATACAATATTTAATTGTTGCCAACCATGATCTCATATCATCTGTATCATGTGCTTCAATAACAAATTCTAAACTATTATTTGCTTTTAATACAAATGTATTTTCATGATCTGGCATTTCTAATGCTGTTGTTTCACGTGCTTCCGTTATTAATGCACAAAATACACCACTACGTGGTTTTGTACTTTTCGGTGGTGTATAAAATTCCAACATATAACCACCAACAGCTTTAACTAATGCTAAACGACAACGTTCCCATTTTGGTGGACCACCTGGTTGATCCAATGATTCCGGTGTTGAATAATTTACAATGCCCTCTTTACGACATTCAACAACAATTTTAGCTAATTTCGTTTTATTACCATTATTATTATGATTATGATGATGATGATGATTCGATGATACTGTTGATGATGTTGTTAAATCGTCATCGTGTTGTTTATTAAAGAAATCTTTACCTTTACGCAACATCTTAAAACTGAGCCTACAACAATTAATAATTACAATAAAATCATTAATTATAATTTAAATAAGAAACCGTCGAAAAAATGGTTTGTGGTGCATCTTCGGTGAACCATCTTCATTATCAACAGTTGTTATCAAAGCATTATCACCATCACCGTTAATTGAAGCCCCATTCAAAGCCTTACCGCTGCCGCTTTGTTGTTGTAATTTACGCCGCATAAAATCCGTCTCGAATTCTTCAGCGAACGTTTCCACGAATCTCTTTAAAAAATCCTTGTACGTTATCAACCCCATTGCTTGTTTATTACCGTTATCATTCTGAGGTTGTTGTTGTTGTTGTGTTTGATTAAAATTCAACAACATGAACTGTAGACAACTCTTTGAGAAGTCTTGAGCCGCTACTACCGCATGCCGCTCACAAAAATCAATCCATGAGTGTTGTTGTTGTTGTTGATGGTGTTGTTGTACATCGTTTGTGGATGTTGTTGGAGACGTTTCTAATGCAGCTGCCATTATAATTCCGTTGTTTTCTTCTCTTGTTTTTTTTTTTTAGTCGTTGGATACTTGATAGTAATTGATTCCAATAATAATCTAGTTAGCGTAATTCTTTTATTAACATTGTTGATACTGAAAAATTATTAAATTGAATTAATTTAGAAAATTAATTTGTTTATTTAATTATTTATTTATAATTTGTTTTGATTATTGAAGCGGGTGGATTTACAAGCTTTGACGTATTTAAATTGACAGACGACAGTAGCCATTACCAATATCAAACAATAAAAAACACTAAAAACAATACAAGTTAAACAAAGATGAACGACTGCTACGTGAGTCGGTTATTGATTCAAACAGAGAGAGTCCAAATGTACAGTCGTCACATAATAATTTCAACGTTGTCAAGCAACCATTGGCGTAGTTGTTTTTTTTTTGTAAACTTGTATACAAATAATTTTACATCTTAGAAACAATTCAATTTAAAAATTATTTCAATTATTAATATTTAGTAAAATTAGTATATTAATGTTAATTTAGGGCATTTTTTTAGTACAATACATGTGTATTATACCAATTTGTACAGTATTTTTGTCGTATTTTATTCAAAAATTGGCATTATATTGCATATAACCTTAGACTATAAGGGTTATCCTTAGTTGATTACTGATCACATAAACAAACGAATAAAATGTTGATATTTAAACTTAAAATTAAGAAAAATACAGCTTTTAATTTTCTATTTTGACTTTATTTTTGTATAACTGTCAAAGAGGTGACAATTATAGCAACATAACATTATTTTTTCAATACCGAATTAAGCTCAATGTTAAATTTTTAATACATACGGTATTTAATGTATTATAGACACTTACATCGTTACTCCTGGACAAGGCGTATAATTATAGTCAACAGAGGGGTTGAAGGGTGATTGACCGCGCTAGAAGTCGCTCAATGTTTGAATAAGGATAGCAAACTTTTACAGAAAAATGTCAAAACAGCAAATCGTAAGCCGTAAGTATGAATAAAATTTTAAAAAAAGTATTTACTTCAAATGTGGTGGATGAAACAACTTTACCATGGCAACCTGAATAGCTGTTTGGGGCTGCTAGACGGAAGTTTAAGAATATAACACAATATGTCATTAATTCTTTAGTCAAAAATAAAATATTCCAGCAAAACATGTTTTTTTCGTGTTTTTTCGTCAAAAACTAAGAAACATTTTTTTTTAATTCGGTGTAAGTAAAGCCCAAGCTAATACTAAACTCGGGTAATTTTTTGAAAATTTTTGAATCTACAGTTATCCTCAATCCAGTAGAGCGTAACCTTAATAATCGCACCATTTTACCGGCGCTCGTATAAACGCGCCTTAAGTATCGTGGATGAACGTTTCATAAATTGTCCGTCAATGGCAGCACCATCGCAGTGCGCCATTTTGAATACTTCATTTGTCATCGTGTGTTACCGGTAATCGGTGTCTGTGTGGTGATTTCTTCTAGAAAATTCATTAATTTTTATAAATTTTCATTAAAAACAAATAATGGCAATTAGTTTATTGAATCCTAAAGCTGAAGTAGCCCGAGCGGCACAGGCTTTAGCTGTTAATATATCGGCAGCACGAGGTATACAAGATGTAATGAAATCTAATTTGGGACCGAAAGGTACCATGAAAATGTAAGTATGACTTCATCTGTATAACACATGTTCATATTTCCTATGATTTTCGTGTAAAATTTACAAAAATTCGTATAATTTTGAATGATTTTGGTAAATTTAATAACAAAATGGCCGATTTTATTTGTTTTTAGTCGAATTGGTAAAGTTGGCTATGTAAATTTTATACAACATAACCTCACTTTTGCGGCCACATATTTAGAAAATTCTAATATAATTGTTCGTTTTGTTTTAATTAAATCTTATGAGGGATTAATAATTTTCTGAATTTTTCACAAATTAAATCAAAATAATTTGATGTTAATTCAATATAAAGTGAAAAAGATTCATTTGTATTCGTTTAGGTATAGTTGGCTATGAATTCCGGCATTTTTTCCAAAGCTAGCTTTGTTATAACTTAGAATCCATTCAAATTTAATTAAAATTTCATGTTTTATTTGAATTAAATTTTATTAACAGGGAAGAAAACAAATTCCGAAATTTGGTGCACTTTAAATTCAATTAATTTGATTTAATTGTGATATGAATGCAAAATTTTGATTTATAGTTGTTCTAGTTGAGTTACCTATGGATTCTGACATGTTTTTTCAAGGCCTACTTTCGTGCAATTTTGATTTCGTTCAATTTTAACATGATTTAGGTTTTTTTAATTAATTTTTTAAAAAAAAATCAATAAAATTCCTAATTTTCCGCAATTTAAATGGAACTGATTTAATTTTAATGTGATATAAACGGTTAGAATTTCTTTATGAACTATCTGGTCGAGTAGACTATGGATCCGACATGTTTTTCAAAGCTAACCTTGTTACAACATCGATTTTCGAATTTAATTAAAATTTCCATGTTTGATTTCAATTAAATCTTAAAAAAGAAAACAAATTACGTATTTTTTTTTAAATTTAAATTCAGTTAAGTTGATTTTATTGTAGTGTAAATGTAAACACTTGATTTATGGTCGCTCTAGTCTAGCAAGCCGTGGATTTTGACAAGTTTTTTCAAAGCTCACTATTGCAATTTTGATTTTATTCAATTTTAAGAGAATTTGGATGTATTTTGATTGAATTAAAACCAAAAAGTCAATAAATTTCTAAATTTTCCACAATTTGAATTGAATCGACTTAATTTTAATATAATATAAATGTATAAAATTCAATTTTAAATTATCTAGTCGAGTAGGCTATGGATTTCGACATTTGTTTCTAAAGCTAACTTTGTTACGATTTCGATTTCATTCAAATTTAGTTAAAATTTCACGTTTTATTTTTTTTAAAAAACGTAATTTTTTGCAATTTCAATTTAATTAATTTGATTTTATTGTAATGTAAGTATTAAAATTTGAGTCAAGTGAGCCATGGATTGTGTGTGACAAGTTTTTTCAAAGCCCACTATTGCAATTTTGATTTTAGTCAATTTTAAGATAATTTCGATGTATTTTGTTTAATTAAAATCAAAAAATCAATAAAATTCTTAATTTTCGACAATTTTAATTAAATCGATTTGATTTTAATATAATATAAATGTATAAAATTTGATTTTGAATTATGTAGTCGAGTGAGCTATGAATTCCGACATGTTTTCCAAAGCCTTCTGCCCTACAATACTGAATTTGTTCAGTTTTACCAAAATTTCAATCAATTTTATTAAATCTTATCAAAAGAAAAATCAATATTTTTTCACAGTTTTGATTGGATTTAATTAAAAATCCTTGATTAATATTCATTTGCGTGTGTGTTTTTTTTTAATTAATTGTTTGCTATTTTTGGTTGTATTTCTAGGTTAGTTTCCGGTGCTGGTGATATCAAAATAACAAAAGATGGTAATGTTCTATTACATGAGATGCAAATCCAACATCCAACAGCATCATTAATAGCACGTGCATCAACAGCACAAGATGATATGACTGGTGATGGTACAACATCAACAGTTTTATTAATTGGTGAATTATTAAAACAAGCTGATATGTTAATTGCTGAAGGCCTACATCCACGTGTTGTTACTGAAGGTTTTGATAAAGCGCGCACGAAAACTTTGGAGATTTTAGAGAAAATTAAGGTATAATTCTATAATTGTTTTTGGTAATTTTATATAAATTATTGAATTTTTATAGATTCCAATCGAGATAACTCGTGAGAATTTATTGGATGTATGCCGTACAAGTTTACGTACAAAAGTCCATCAAAATCTAGCTGATGTCTTAACTGATATATGTGTTGATGGTATTTTAGCAATACGTAAAACTGATAAACCAGTTGATTTACATATGATTGAAATAATGGAGATGCAACATAAAACAGCAACTGATACACAATTAATTAAAGGTTTAGTATTAGATCATGGTGCACGTCATCCTGATATGCCGAAACGTTTAAAAAATTGTTATATACTAACATGTAATGTTAGTATGGAATATGAGAAAAGTGAAGTGAATAGTGGTTTCTTTTATAAAACAGCTGAAGAACGTGAGAAAATGTTGAAAGCTGAACGTGATTTTATTGAACAACGTGTTAAGAAAGTAATTGAAATCAAAAGGAAATTATGCGATAATACAAATAAAAATTTCGTATTAATCAATCAAAAAGGTATAGATCCAATGAGTTTAGATTTATTAGCTAAAGAAAATATAATGGCATTAAGGCGTGCTAAACGTCGTAATATGGAACGTTTAGCATTAGCATGTGGTGGTGTTGCATTAAATCATTTAGATGATATTAATGAGGACCATCTCGGTTATGCTGGATTAGTTTATGAACATGTCTTAGGTGAAAATAAATATACATTTATTGAAGAATGTAAAAATCCATTGAGTGTAACGATTTTAATCAAAGGACCAAACAAACATACATTAACACAAATTAAAGATGCAGTCCGTGATGGTTTACGCTCTATTAATAATGCCATTGATGATAAAGCATTAATTCCAGGTATAAATTTATTTGTTAATTTAATATACAGGGTATATGCTCTTGTAAAAGTACCTAATTCGGGTGAAACTCCTATTAGTTAGCGGACGATTCGAATAATACTATAAGGATTTGTAGGGGAGTCCCCAGAGGACATTTTAGCAAAAGTACGACCACGTAGCTCATTTGCAAGTTGGTTGAAAAACTACTTTTTCCGGCAATATCAGAATTTTCACCACTCAGCTATGCACGTCAAATGACTTGAAATGACTCAAGGATCCTCGTTTGTTTTCGGCCACTGTATCCTGAAAAAATTGAGAATCTTTTTTCTCGGAGATCGGTCGTATAACAACATGAAATGCGCTAGTTTTACGCCGCTTCAGCTGTTCTATTTTTTATCGCATTCTCTACTTAAACAAAAATTATCTTTGACATTGGAGACTTATAAGTTGTGTTCCAACTAACAATTGCAAGCAAGTGGAAGTGTCTAAAAATATTAGAGGCATCCATTTTAGCGTTCCAACTGTATTCAGTTTTAACGTGAAAATGTATATGCGCATGTCTCTGATAGTTTCGGATTCTTCCAACGGTTTGCAATTGTTAGTTGGAACAGAGCTATAAATAAGTGTACGTGGCTTTTATTAGTTTCAATGAAATGTGTAGGAAATCTGAAAAGGTTGTAAATTCAGGTAACTTCATGGTTTGAAAAATAGAATAATATTAATAATAATGTAATAAGGAACGTTATATATAGTAACAAAATAATAATAATAATAAAAATAATAAAACTGGGAAAATGAAAGAACAATAAAACAACAAATAGTCATACTATCGATACGTCATTCATTACAGATATAAACAACCTCCCCCCTTGAAAATTTTCGAGTTCCCCGAATTTATATTTAATTATTAATTTTTTTTTTATAAATATCCAGATTCGAATTCGTTTTTCTTTGATTTTTTATTGTCATCTTTAATGTAAAAAAGCAGATAATAAATTATGTGTAGGTATTTGTTTACATTGGAGTCGCGTATTTATAAGTGTTTTTTTCTTAAATAAACCAACTGAGTAGCTGTTACAACAGAATTTTTCAGCGATTTTCAAACTTGTCTTCTTACTGTCGACATGTAAATTTCGTGCTAGACCGTTAACGACCTATAATTTTTACAAAAACAATTGTGTTTTTGGTGAGCAAATGTTTATTTTGGGTAAAATTCTGCGGATCAATATAGGTTTCTGTGTCGGATTGAGAAGCACTGGTTTATAGATGTTCATAAGAAACTAATGTGAGAGAACAATGACACGAAGAGGTGAGCGATTTTTGAGTTTCAATGTTTCACGATTAATGTCGGCTTATGATCTTTTAATTTTTTTCGGGGTGTAAAGGACAAGCTTCAAAAATCTAAATGTTACGAACGTATTCCAGTATTTTAACACTTTTGACGGGTGCACAGGACTCCTAAACATTGCTGGATATTCGAAAGTTAGATTTGGTTTCACTCACTTTCCAATGAGCTACGTGGTCCTGCTTTTGCTAAAATGATCTCTAGGGACCCCCGTAAAAAACCTTAAAGTATTATTCAAATCGCCCACCAACTACTTGGAGTTTCGTTCGAATTGACCATCTTTAAAAAAAACACGGTGTATTTTAATTAAAATAATTGTTGATAGGTGCTGGAGCATTTGAGGTAATGGCACATCGTGAACTATTATCATATAAAGATGAAATTAAAGGCAAGATACGCCTTGGTGTTGCTGCATATGCTGAAGCATTATTAATTATACCGAAAATTCTAGCACAGAATAGTGGTTATGATGCACAAGATACAATTGTTAAATTAGAAGAAGAGTTACGTTTAAATAATCAACCGGTTGGTATTGATTTAACATCTGGTGAACCGATAAACCCGAAAGATTTGGGTATATTTGATAATTATGTTGTTAAAAAACAGATTATTAATTCATGTAGTATTATTGCAAGTAATTTAATATTAGTTGATGAAATTATGCGCGCCGGTATGAGTAGCTTGAAAGGTTAAAAGATGTTTTAAGAAGTTTACGTATTTCTTTCTTATATTTCACTTTTTTTTGAAGTAATTACTGTAATCCATATAAGCTTTACAATAAAATCAACTAATACACTATGTTCGGGTTTGAATTTCCCGCAATTTCTAGTGTTTTTTTCACCGGAAATTTATGACTGTTGGTATTGAATGATTGTCAACGACTAGTGTTGCTAATGTAGATAAAGATGACAATATCAATTTTTCCAATTATAAAAAGAGATGGGTTGTAATGGTGTGTCATGCTAATCTACCATAACCTACTTTTGATTGGTTAGTTACTTATTCTACCAGCTGTCTTGAGTCTTTATTTTAATTGATTATACCCAAATTACCTGTAGCCAAAGAATAATTAATAATTTATCCATTTAATTTTGCGATTTTAATTTAAAATTATTAATTTTTTATTAAATTAAATTGATAGATATTTTTTTATTTAGTTATTTTCTGTAGCTAGTGTTGGTATTGAAAGTTTGTCGACGACAAGTTATGTAAATGTAGATAAAGATGACAATAGCAATTTTTACTACTACAAAAAGAGATAGGTTGTAATGGTGTGTCGTTGATAATCTTATATATCTTAATTTTGATTGGTTACTGTCAATTATTGTACCAGTCGTCTTGAATCTTTATTTAAATTGATTACTCCCAAATTATCTTTAACCAAAGAAAAATAATTAATTAAATAACTTAGTGTTTTAAATTCAAAAGTATTTTTTTTGTAAATTAAATTCATAAACACATTTTAGCTATTTTGTGTATCTAGTGTTGACATACGTGTAGATAAGGATAGCCGTTGGGGTTTCCAAAACATGAAAGGAGATGCGATATAACTGTATGTTACTGTATTAATAATTATTTGATCAATTTAGTGTTATTAATTTATAACAGTTGGTGCAACCTAGTACTTTTTTTGTTATATGGTTGATAGTAGTGGAGAATTCTCGTAAAGTAACAATAAAGTGTAATTACATTAAACAAAGAGATTCAATTACGATTGTAATGAGTTTGAACAAGATGGAATATATTAATGTTTCGTTGATTGTATTGAAAATTATCTAGCTGGATTCTGATTGGTTGTTGATTCGAATCCACGAACCATTTTGATTTCGAGTTGTTTTGAAAAAAACCGTTAATTTTAGCTAGTGGACCAACAATCCAAATTTTCGACGGAAAGCTCAAAAATTGTAAGTAATTAGTTAATAATTATAAAAATCTAATTAATAATTGCTTAATTTGTATTTAATTTTAATAATTCTTGTAGATATTTGGTTAAGTATTGTTTTTATTGTTTATATAGTTGGATGACAATGCCGAAGAATTCGATAAGTATGGAAGATTTTATGAAAATCGAGAAAATCGGTGAAGGTACTTATGGTGTTGTTTATAAAGGTAAAAATAGAAAGACTGGACAGTTGGTAGCAATGAAGAAAATTCGGTAATTTTAGCATAATCTCGATTTCTGTTTAAATTGTTATCAAGAGTAGGGCTTTGCGTTTTGAGACTAGTCAGGAATGTGGAATTGTCCCAATTTTGGGGGTTAATCTTATGAATTCATATTTCTAACATTTCCTCATTAATCTCATTATACAGTGTGTACAACACTATTCGCAGTTGCCTTGAGTTACGTATACGTAGGGCTGTAGCTTGGTTCAGCTGTATCGAATGAACCAAGTTACGACTTCATGCCACACAGGTGAAATAGCGGTGTACACTTTGTAGGACTAAAAGCCTTACTTTCTATCAAACTTTCTAATAAACGACAACTTCCAGATTAGAATCTGAAGATGAGGGTGTTCCACCAACTGCAATACGTGAAATATCCATATTAAAAGAATTAAACCATCCGAATATCGTTAAATTAGAGGATGTTTTAATGGAAGAGGAACGTTTATATTTAATTTTTGAATTCTTACAGATGGATCTACGTAAATATTTAGATCGATTAAAACCGAAAACATGTATGCAACCTGATTTGGTTAAAAGTTATTTCTATCAAATCAATGATGCTATACTATTTTGTCATCAACGTCGCATCTTACATCGTGATTTAAAACCACAAAATCTTCTAATTGCCAAAGATGGTACAATAAAAGTTGCTGATTTCGGTTTAGGACGTACATTTGGTGTACCAATACGTGTTTATACACATGAAGTTGTAACATTATGGTATCGGGCACCGGAAGTATTATTAGGTTCAACACGATATTCTTGTCCGTTGGATATATGGTCATTGGGCTGTATATTGGCTGAGATGGCGATGTCGAAGCCGTTATTTCAAGGTGATTCAGAGATTGATCAACTGTTTAAGATCTTCAGGTAATTACAATTTAAACTGTAAGACTTGAGGCGGCGGCGGGGAGGTATCTAATTATTATTAATATTAAGCAAATATGTATGGAATTATTTAATGAAATTGCGAACTAATCACAGTAGGGCCGGCTCCACACATTGGTCCCAACGTTGGTGTAACACTGGCTGTTGTTGGACGAGTAGTTTTGTTAAAGCGTCCAGACATTGGGGCCAAGTTCGGTTAGTTCCAACTTCTCAACTGATGCAATTAGAATGAAATAAGTTCCAACGTGCGGATGGCTAGACAAACGTTGG
>JAZBGW010000981.1:5290-18682 GCA_037464815.1 Mylabris variabilis
ACCACCACCACCCAGATCACAATAGAAGAACTTACGCCATTTTATACCAGAAAGCTCAGTCTGTAAGGAAAAAATAATAAATTAGCCATTTCTATTCTATTAATAGGTGGCAATGTATAAATTTCGGTAAGAGTAGAGCTTTAAGCCCCCCTACACACGCTTCGATAAATTGAAAGATCTCATGCATTTTTTTCATAGCGCCACACACAACGATTTGATCGTGAGAGACCAATCTAATCATTTTCCGCTCGTTTCAAAAAATACGGATCTCTCGACAACTGTACAGTTTTCGCCCACACACGCTTCGATAAATCGTTAGATCAGGACTACAATTTTGATCCTTCGATTTATCGAAGCGTGTGTGGGGGCCTTTAGGGTCTTGACTAGATATATCAACAATCATCAACATACTCATGATTGACGAGTCCGACAATAATTACAAACCTCATCACCTATTTATACTATAATTAAAATAATAATAATGGTAATAGTGACGTCGTGCTTCTCATAGGTATTTTATAATAAATATGTACATATAGGATGAAATCGAATTGCATTTGAAAACAGTACAAACATACTTTGAAAGCTCAAAAAGAAGAAGAAAATAGACAAAATTGACAAAATTGCAACTATTGTTTGATGGTCACTGGTTAAGTACTAACCTATCGTAATTTTGTTGTCGAGAATTGATAAGAAAACAAGTGGGTATAACACATCTAGGATTTTCAATGAACTACCCACTCAAGTCTTACTAATCTACTTATTGAACATACACATTTGATTAGAAACTATAAAAATGGAGATTAATCCATTTTGATAGTTGTTGTTTTTTTTGTATTAACAAAAAAAACAATAAAAATTATTCAAATTGCCTCTCCCACCGGTGTTCCACACAAAGCTGCATTTTACTTAGCAGAGAATGCTGCATGTTTCGGTAGTTCCCAAATCGCGTCTGTAGCTTCACAAATTCGAGTCTGCAGCTTTTCTACATTTTCAACCGGAACTAAATAAACGAATTGTTTCCTATAATGTTACAAAAAATAGAGAAAAATATGAAAGTTAATCAATAAAAGACAAGAGAATAACCCTGCAATTATCCATAATCAACATCCCTGTTGCACTTGCAATTGAACACTAAACGTTGATTGATACCAGCTGAAGGGTATTAATTACATATGTCAACTAAACAAAATTATTTACACCTAAGATTGTTCAATTCCAGTGGTTCTAATAATGTTGGCAAAATTTCCAAAGCTTTTTTCTTGAAAATACAAAACGCCTCAGTTTTTAGAACCTTACACGTGGTTTGATAATTTAAAGGGATTTCGATTTCACCCTGTATAAACATTAATAAATGAAATAAAGATAGAGCGAAATATCAAAGAAGATAGATGTAAAGCAACAGGTTGATTGTAGATTTGTCGTCGACGTCGCCGGCATCGTTGTCGTCGACTAATAGTAAACGTAATCTAGTGAATGTTGTTAGAAAAGCTTTAAAAACCAAACCCTAGACCGTTTTTATCTATCACCCCTTGATTTTTTATAAAGATTATTGAACATTATGTTGTCGTTAATGTTCAATTATTTATATGCACGGCTGATTAACGAATAAAACGAAATTATTTTATCACCCCCCAAAATACAAAGAATAATGAAACATTAAATTATATAGTTTCTCTTCAATTTGATCAATTTATGTATACAATATTTCCGGAATGTCATTGACCTATAACAACATGTACTTGGTAAATGTTTAAAATTCATTCAGCACACTTAAAATTCGTCAGTTTTTTCTAATCTATTCTGTTTATAAAAATAGTATATCAATAAACAAATTCTAAAAGTCTCAATTTATTACGCGAGTTCGATTTATAGAACGAGCCAAAAGCGAGTTTCTTATACTATTTTTTCTATCTTGCACCCCTACTTTTTTGAAAATTTAAATTCTTGAAATTTTTGTAATGGTTGGTACTGTTAACATAACAACTAAAAATTCAAATTATACTTCAATTATTCTTTTGTTATTGCCACTTGATTCTTCACAATTTCTTAAGCATTCTGTTAAAAAAACTAAGAACTGGCGAAATTGCCATTTATTTTTTTAATAAAATCGTAAATTATTAATTAAAATTTGACAGATATTGAAACACGTTTTTTTATATATATATATTTACTGAACTCAAATGGAAATCTTCCGGTTTTATTCGCATCAAAATCTCAAAGTTGTAACGAATTTATTAAAATCATATCCTCTTGTTTTGAATTAAAAACCGTATTGAAGGCCGATTGACACACACAAAAAATGAATAATAATATATTAAACACGTGATAAGTATACTAAAAACCGTAATTATTTGATTAGAAAACTACTCAGTAATCGAATTTACTCAGAATTCGTTTGAGGATTCATTCACATAACATCAGAGGACAAAAAAAAGACACCAAACTAGAGTGATTCAATTTCACAATAAATTCACACCATTTTTTATTGTTTGCATGTAGAAATTTGGAGGTTCATCGATTGTTGGAGACAAAAAAATAGTTTTTCACAAGTTGAAAGTTATTCTGCAAACTTTTCTTTAGACATGGTAGAAAAAAAAAAGGAAAATCTAACTACTATAAATAATACATATCATACTCTCACATATCGAGTTTTATAACGGAATATAAATCAAATCGAAATTACCAAAATTATTTTCTAAATTGCTAATAACATTTCACTTTTAAACATTCTCATAAATCTCTTTAACTATCTACACAACATTATCAAATGTTACTATTAATATTTATAGAAATAATAATAATAGTAATAAAATAATAAATTTATTAATTTGACATTCTATACTTGGTCTATTTTAAACTGGACCACTCAACACTTGAATTCTCAATGATCATCAAAGAAAATAACTTGATGGAATGTGTTTTTAAATTATGCTTCAAATGTAAACAAACAATAAGAGGTGAAAGTCGGATAAAATTTTAGTGTCTATAAAACAAAATTATTCTGAAATTAACTAACAATAATAATTTTTTTCAAACATTATTGTCAAGCTATTTTCAACTAAATACAGTCTTTCAGCTATCTATTGAGAGTGGTAATAAATTCGTTTTAACTTATTTATTTATATTGGAACCAGGAAAACTTGACGTCAACTTTTGGAAATTAAGCAGTATTTAATGAAAAATCATTATTTTTTAAAATTCAAAATCAACTAATTTTCTTTTAAAAAACGTGAATATTAAATAGGTTCATTGAACTACTTCAAAAATCTACGTCAGGGGATTCCCCAATTGACTGGCAATAAATTTAAAAAAACCTAAAAAACATAATAAGGGAATACATTTTTAATAACTAACTTAATGCATTAAACCGTTGTCCATAGTTGAATGAATTAAATTGACAAGTGCTTTGTCAAATTACTATTAGTAAAGGACTCTTTTCCTTGACCCATATTTTGTAACGCCCTTCGTTGAAGCTTTTCAATATTCACAAATTATTGATTTTCTTTTGCAAATGGAAATTTTTCAAAAGGAAAATAATATTTTGTACATACTTGATTTTGAATTTTTAAAAATAGTAATTTTTCATACAATATTATGTTATTTCCAAAACTAGGCGTCGATTTCTGCTACTTTCAAAAATCGTAAAAGGATGCTTTCATCCCCATCTAGTTTTTATAATAATTATTTTATTGTATTAATAAATAAAAGTTATAGCGAATTTAATATTATGCTCCAAAGTCGAAAGACTCTGTAAATGGATTAAAGATTAATATTTTAGCCAATTTGAATTCGTTCAATTGCAATAATAATGACAGATAATGAAAATACATTTTTTGAAGGTATTTAGAGACAGAAAAGCTTCCTGAAAATATTTCAAATACTTTCTTCTTTGGTTATAGTTGGCAAATTTCCATTTTTTGACCCGTTACTTTTCTACTACACCAATAATAGTATACAGATAAGAGAGAAGAAAAAAAAAACGATTAAAAATAACATAAACAATTACAAGTCAAAATCAGTCTACGTCCACCCTGACACACTTTTCAGGTCAAGGAATATACCGGTGCGTGTGTATCGATCCATATACATATACATAAAATCTAAATACATTTCACGTATACTACACCCTCTTCTTCTACATCATCATAACACCAAATAGATATAGATAACTGTTATAGTCAAAAAGATTCCACCCCTATATTATTGAGAATTTTTCCTTATATTCTATCAAATCAATATAAAGGTCAATCAATTTTATTCAAATGAACAATAAAAAGAATCATCACCATGAACGACGACTACTACTACTAGCGAATGAATGGCACGAATAGTGGATACAATAAAATACCGTACGTATTTAATCTTTTTTGTACATCTCCTCATTCAACGGTTAAGATGAATTTTTCGCTATAATTTAGTAACAAAATATTCGCCAAAAATCCAAGAGAATACATAAAATATGCATAGTAAACAAACACATGGAATACAAATAATATTAAATACACACTTATACATACACACCATTTGCCGTCAATCAATAACCGGGCATCGCGCAAGGGTGTCTCACAATCCCCTAATACACACACATACAATTTCCAACGACCTCGCTACTACCACCACAAACTACCAACACACCGCTTCCCTTATAGCAGTAAAGTGTATCTCTCTATCTATGATTCTTAACCATTGTTGAAAGAGGATTTAAAAAACAAAAAACAATCGGTCGTATCTTAATAATATGAAAATGTTGATAAGGATAAATAAAAGGTGAAAATGATTGGAATGTTCACTACTTTCTCTACAATGTCAACAACAATAACAAAACAGTTGAAGAAAGATGACAATGAAATAATAATAAACTTAACATAACAATACTAATCGATCTTTTATCAAATGTTTATATAAGTAATTATCGAAGAATCTGATATTTATTTATCAATCTTCATTAAATTACAATTAAATTACATTTTTTTTACAATTATTTTTATATTTATTTATCTATCAATCCTTGATTGTGTGTTTTGAAATTGTATCTTTTGATTGTCGTTATTTCACTAAATAGTTGACTTGGCGCCAAAAAAATGCCATTATAACAAAGAAAAGCAATGTTGTCAAATCCAGGATAATTTCCTATAAATTCTATATTATTACAATATAGAACCAGAAGAGTTCAATTATACAATTGATTATTGATTGTAACTTGTTGATTTAAATCGTTAAAAATTCATTACAAATCCACCGATTTTGTATTACATCAAGAATTATTGTTGTCATTAAACGACAAGAAAAATAAATCGAGAATAATAGTATTTTATCATAAATGGTCGGTAAAATACATAGAATTAAATAAATAAATAAATAAGCAACAAAGAATATTTTCAAAACAAACTATTATCAATAAAGCCGTAGTGTTTACTTTGTTGTAAACACTGTAAGTATAGAAGATGATAATTGATATTGAATAGTTCGCAGATCGGCTCCATTACACTCTCCACACTTTGAGTAAATAATAACAAAGCTAAATACTTTAAAATATAATAAAATCTCTGAATTTTATTATGAATTATTAGAATTTGTATCAGTTAATTTTCCATCTCTCAATTCACTATCAATACTCAAAATAAGTTGGTAGTGTTCTTTTTTTTTTGAAGGAAGATTCTCGCTCAACTCATATTCTGGCATCTCTATTAGAAAATTAAATTAAATTTTAAGATGATAAGAAAACAATTGAAACTATAAGTAGATACGTATATTTTTATTTTAACTTTATTATAAGATATCATATTGATGTAATAATAAGAAGCACGTGTTTCAAAACCAAGTGTTATTAGTTGCGATCAAATTTAAGAGATAACACGTTGTAGAATTTGAAGCTTTCAGAATTCAACATAGGTAAACGATAGAATTTCATTGAAATTAAATACTTTGATGATAATCTTCTATTACTATCACGATGATTTTCTTTTATAATATAAAAAGAAGTGTACAACAAAATTTGGTCCAAGCAATCCATAAAAGCAATAAATATTAGAATTGCAAAATAAATAATCACCGCCCTTATAAGCGAATGCATTATTATTATAATTATTATTCCACCTGTGATTCTTAACCCGTACATCAAAATTTACCCTTAAAAAAACATATTAGAGCCCTTACAACTTAAATTTATACAAAAATGAAGAAAAATTGATATTGTATAAAATTTTGATTGCAGGAGTTAATTTTAAGGTTTCGAGCAGGAACTGAACCGAAAACCAAAAAAAAACCGAAATCGATTTCAGACTCATGCTTTTCTTAAAAAAAAAGCACAGAGTTAGAATTATGACTCTTAACAACTAGATGGATGGCAGCATCTCCCGAGCAACTTTTTCGATTACAAATTTCCCATAAAGCTGGAATCTCTCCATTATTATCAAAGTATTCACCCAACGTTGAAATTTTGCTAACCCTGCAAAATCAGGTTTTTTTTTCAAATATCTCTAGAAAGGCTCAATATTTTTTAGTGATTTAAAAACTAGATGACAGAAATTTGGTAGAGCTATCAAAAGGTGCAAGCCACGTTTTCATTCCTTATTGAAGGCTAAAATCTAAAGTTACAGATAATCATGTACCATTCTTATGATTTTTTGAGATTCTCTACCCCACGATAAAAATTCTGATCTATGGTTTTCTGTATTTAAAATAGTTATCCTGTAAATAGCTCTTTGGAGTTGTACCTTTTAGGTTTAAAAATTTATCGTTTTGAACTTGAACAAAAACCGAAAAAAAAAACATTATTTTTGCAGTAGCGAAAACCTGAACCTAGCCGATATTTTTTTTTAATTGAACGAAAAAAAAATAATTCGAAGCCCTGGTTAATTTTGTACAACAATAACCAAAAACAACTAGATGAATAAATAAATAAATAAATCTATATTTAAACACTCGAAAGTTTATAATCTTTTTCCTTTTCCAATCGTGTTAATTTCATCGAGAAAATGCGAAAAAGCAGGAAAAAAAGAAAATTTTACTTTTCCTCGCAACAATAGCATTGTAAAATGTATATTTACATTAATTAAAAATTACATTAAAATACAGACAATGTACAAGTTGTCCCATACGTTCCGCACATCTTTTTAGGGGTGAAATTTTAAAACTTAAAGTCCTATACCATTTTTTCAGCTGGCTCATAAGTAATTAGTTATTAATTAAATTGTATAGCCAATCAATTTAATCGGCTGTCGCGCCAGTCTGCTAACTGGTCCGTTTACCACAAACATCGCAATAACGAGCATATGATTGGCTACTTAATTTAATTAATTCTCAATTACCTGTGCGTTAGGTGAAAAAAAATTATACAGGACTTTTCATCTTAGAATTTCCATCGGCAAACTGCCTTTGAAAGGATATGCAGGACTTATAGGACATCCTGTAGTACAGTGACGGTTAAATAGAGAGTTATTTACATAAAAATGGAATTTAACTTTCATTTGCGCCAATAACCTTTGGTGACGCCTCAAAATCGAAAACAAGTTTAAAAAGTGCAATAAAATCATACGGATAATCTTTCTGGAACAATGAAATAAAATGATCGACGTCGTGGTATAGTGCATAATAATGGTGTTCTTAAACATTCAGAAAACAGGCAACTTATTTGACAACTTAATCATAATAACGATCAAAGAAACACACTTTTCTGTTTGTCAGAAATTGAAAATGTATGGAACGATGTAAAAATAAACATAAGACGACATCAAAAACTAATAACCCTGATATTATAGCGAATTGTCCAGGAAATGTGGAAGCACTAGGAAATCCCGTAATGTAAGTATTCAAATTACATATTAAAAATTGGTGTTAAATGTTGATTGTTCAAATATAATTAATTAATTAACTAATTAGCAATAATTGTTGAGTTAATATCATTAATTTTTGCTTATTTAAATAAATATTATTCCGCCAATTCACTATTAGTTTCTATAAATTTTAATAAAATATTAAAACAATGTTTGCTATTTAGCTGCCCACCACCAATCAATTAAATAATATTGAATGAAGAAAAATGAACGCGTACAGATGAAGATCATGTAAATTTGACACAAGATACACCACTCTCCTATCAATCAACGATTATCTAAATAGATAAAGCGTGCTCTTAGACGGGTATAATTCTTCCCATTCGGATTGTTTGAATTCATTCATTTTTTTTAAATAGTAATCATTTTACAAGTTTGTTTTTTATTGTTATTAGGTATAATAATAGCTCAATTATTATAAACACTGGATAATTTCAATCAAAAGGCATATAATTGTATAAATAATTAAAGAATAATGGTAATGATAACGAAACAAAACGAAAAAATGACGCTAATTTAAAAAATCAGATAAGAATAATAAGTAAAATTTTTTGTATTTTATTGAATTGTATTGATACAGGGCGTAATTAAAATGCCTTGAAATACGAAAAACTCTCACTATCCCTACATGGAATACAACAGTGTTTCTTGGAACCATGGAGTTCCGCAAGAAATAATATTCATTTTTTGTTTTCATTATACGGATACATGGGCGCTGAGGTTCCCTAGAACTTGAACATTGTCACAAGGAGTCATAAGAGTAAAAAGTTTAGGAAACTCTGAAATAGAGCACCACAAAAATATTTTGAAGGGTCAACACAAAAAATCTGGCCAAAATTGAAATCATAGTTTGGGGGTTGTTGGTTAAATACTAAGCTGATAAAGCGTCCATGGTATTAGACTATAAAATGTTTACTGATACCGTTATTCGTTTCCAATAGCTCTAAAAAATTTGGCAAATTTTTTGACCTGTTTTCTGGAAAGCGAAGCCATACCGACCACTTATTACACAAATCGGCTCATTTTTTCTAGCTCAACACCTAGTCCGTAGACTGATAGACAATTCAATTACACCCTGTATAAATCTATTGCTTAAAATTTATCTTTTTTTTTCCTTATTTGCGTATAGATTTTTTTATGTTTATCATAACTGACCTTGTTCAAAACTTGTCCAAATGAGTGTAGATGTGTAAAATAGTTTATTGTATGGTGATACGACAATTAAGTATACATGAATAAACTTTAAACATAATCCATATGTACGAATAATAACGTTTTGTTTTAATGTGAAACAATAAAAAATTTATCAAGAATTTTTGCATTATCAACACCCCAAAAATTGTTTTGTTTTAACAATCAGTTTTTAAGAAAATACGATTAGTTTTTATAAATAAACAACACCAAATCAAGGACAATTTAAATTCAAAACAACATTTATACGAAATTTATTATTGTTATTATGAAAAAAACCAAACAAAGAAAAAGAGATAGACGGTATTTATGACTAAAATAATCTGTAATTTTCAAATAAACTTCTATACATGGATTTTTGTATAAATATTCGTATAAGCCCGGCTCCAAACATTGGCCCCAACGTTAGTGCAAACGTTGGCTTATGTTGGACGAGTAATTTAAAAAAAAAAAACTACTCAACGGAGGCACTAACTCCTTTGACGTTTTTTTTAAAAAAGAAACGACTACATATAGCCAATTTCCAACGTTGGCGCCAAGCCGGGATAAGAGTGTAGAAATTTTTTTTATTAGAGTATCTCTTTCTTGTTGTCATTGTGTAAGTGTTTTAACAAGGTGATCCACGTAAAAAAAATGCTGGCGCGCGAACACGCCTCCAAGGAATGCACCAACAACACAACAACAACAGACATGATTTTATCGTTGTGCTACTACACGCACATTACTATCTAACAAATACAAATACACACATATGAAGAAGAAAAAAAACAACCATCTCTTTCTTTCACATTTAATCCACAATAATAAAACGAAGAAAAATCTGATATTTGTTATAAAAAATATCAATAATAAACCAAACAACAATAACAACAGGTGATATTGACGTAGAATCATGAAAACAATCGAAAGGAGATCCCTATAATCAAACTTCAATGACTTTTAGAACACGTTCTATTTAATTTAACCGAAAGTCAACAATATTTAGAAAATAACAATAACGAATTTATCAAGCTAGGTTATCGAGAATTTTCACATTTTCACCAAAATCAATTAAAAAACAAACAAACGTTATTGTTATAAATAAAAAAAATATGTATAAATCATAAAAAAATATAGATTTAAATAATAACAATAATAAAAAGAAGAAGAAACTAAAAGGAAATCTAAGTAGCCTAGTTCAATTGTTTCTAATACATTAAATGTGCATAGCCTACATTTCTTTTTCGATTAATAATTCATAAATTATTAATTATTAAACAATCTGAGGAGTTGTAATTTAAATGATAATAATAATAAAGATAAGGTGATAACATATGATATGATTACGTCACAATATTATTATTATTACATATAAATAAACAATTGAACAAGCATTTTATTGTAGAATTATTTTTGTAAGAAATGCAATAAAACTTGATTGTAAATGAATGAAAAACGGAAATTTCCACAGGTATTTCCTACGCATTCACTCACACACACCCAAAAAATATACACACGCGTACACACAAATAAATAATTTATAAAGAATTGAATTACAAATTTAACAAAAGACAAAGAAAATTGTATGAAAAATCATTGTTATATAGATTATATAGTTATATTTTTGATTAATTGTAAAACTGTAATAATAATAGTAATATTAACAATATAATGTCTCTAAGATTGTGATAATATAACTGATAAGCTCAAGGTCGATGTGCTTAACCTCAACATTAAAACAAGTTAATGTAGCAACAACAATAACAACACATACACACACAACACATTCATATAAAATCAATAAGAACAATTCTAATTTTAGGTGGTGCGAAATTGTAAAAGAACCCTTATATAAATTAGGGGAAGAATTCAAAAATTTCCCAAGAAAATATAGAAAAGAAACAAGAGAATTCAACTTGTGGAAACCCCGATACGGCTTTATAATTAAAACGGGCGATTTCTTCTTGGAAACTTTCTAAAATAAAGCGGAACTGATTAGAATAAAAATCCACCTAGGAATTACAATTGAAATTAACGATTTTTTTAAACAAATTTAAAAAAAACAATTAAAAAGTAACAATTTTATTAAATTGTTTTTAAATTAATCAATTGGAAAAAAAAGCAGAATATTGAAAAAAATATTGCAAATTATTAAAAAAAAAACGAAGGAAAAAACCAAAAAATTCAAGTTTTTAAACTTATTCGTAATCAGCTGCGTTTTATACCATTGACTGTACGCCTGTCACTAGCCGCTTACATGCAACGTTGCCACATCTTTTACCCCACATACGTCAATGTCAACTCTAGCAAAATAAATAGCCAATGTTAAAAATAAAATAAAAACGATTCAATTCGAATTGATAATTTTTATGAAATTATAATATTTGTAAATAATTTATTTGAAATTATTTACAAATTATTACTATTATTATTATTTTTGGTGATATTAAGAAATATTTATTGGAGAATTCTTAAAATTCCATTGGTTCAAATATTGGGAAACAGTAGAACATCAAGACCGTTACATAGGCGAATTTGGCAACAACGTATGTGCCGGAGGATCGCGTTCGTTCACACGACACACACACAGATGCACAAACATACACAAACATGTAGACACACACATACACATACAAAAATTCAAAGATATGGAAGAATACCAGCAATATTACTTCACCCTACCCCCTTTTTATTAATTGACAATTAAAAAAAATATATTTAAAATGACTAAATAAAAAACACTAATAAGCGAAATAGACAGAGATAGAGATAGATGGTGAGTTATGTCATTGGTGGTGAAGTTGTCGCGAATATAATAATAATAAGACGAAAAGTTGGCGGTGTAAACAGATAAAAGATAAACGATAAACAATGGCTGCAAGAATGTCAAAAAAAAAAACACCAAGAATCATACAAAATAATAATGGTGGAGAAAGAGAGCGAAATAGTCGATAGTTGGTAGGAAAAATTGACAATCAACACACACATACACTTACTAGATTCATTCAATTATCGTTTAAATTTTTCTACTATAAAATTTTTTTAAATATAGAACATACCAATGCAAAGAAATTCGTGTGGCAATCTTCTAAACTTGCTCCGTTAGTTTGAAAATTTGGGTGCGTCATGCCTGATCCATTCTAAAAAGTTGGATAATTTTTTCAATATATTTATATGTTGTATATATATGTATATAAGATATATGTATGCGTGTATGTGTATGTGTATATGTATGTGTGTAATATAGAGAGAGGAATATATAACACAACACAATTGTTAACACTAATCACGTCACCCTTGTAACAACACAATTTTTTTATATAACAACATTTGTATTTAATTTAAACGAAAATATTCCTAGTTGTTTTGTTGCTGCTGCTCCTGCTATTGTTGTTGTTTTATTTATTAATATTGATGTTGATGGAAATTATTGGAAAATAAATTTTCTTTTTCTAGTTTTCTTCTTTTTCTTGTTGTTGTTGTTGTTGTTAAATAACAGAAATGAAAAAAACAAAACACTCCCGTGATTTTTCCACCTATCTTTCAATAGCTAACTGCAAAATGGCGGATAGGAAACAACAAGCCACACTAATTCAGTGCTTCCAATCGGTGAAAAGCAAGACCCCGAGACATTTCACAGTTTCACCAATATGAACATATCATAGATAAACGTTTATAATATATCTACTATATAACAAACATATAGCAACATATAAAACGTATGTCGTTGATTATACAATATAATTATAGGTCGACATTTATCTAGTCCGATGATGATAACCATGGCGGCGCTGATGAGGCATGGCATTCACAAAATCCAACAACAATTCCCAACAATCACACACGTAAATATTACTATATTAATTATAATTAATAAAAAATTCGATTTAATTAATTAATTTTTACAATAATTACGAATTTTATCTCTATTATTATAACACTAGAGAAGAAATCACTTGTGTTAACGTCAACTGTCACTTGTCACACAGCGCGCCGATTAGCAATTGTTCTATCTTCCATCTTCGTTCGGATTCGTTTTTTTTTATTATTATTTTGTTTTAATGTTTTCTATTAATTTTCTTTCTAGTTGCAAACGTTTGCCACAAAAGCCGAAAAGAAGAAAGGCATCGACAGGAAACAACCGCCGAAAATCGATTCGTCCGTTGAATCAATTGCTGCAAAAGGGTAAGCGAAATTAATCCAAATTTTCAACTAATCCCCTCCAGTGCTAGATTTTCGTTCACATATCAACGGCGGCCATGCCTTTTCTCTCTCTCTTTATCTGTCAATATATGCCGATTTGTGACGGTAGATGACGCCACTTTACGGTCAATAAGTACGAATCTGCGCGTAAAAATGTGGAATTTTCATGTACTTATATAAT
>JAZBGW010000982.1:0-18088 GCA_037464815.1 Mylabris variabilis
GAAACACAATTAAAAATTTAAAAACTACTCTGGAGGAAAAACTCCCACATTCTTATCCACAAAAAAACTTGTTGCTGCACGACAATTGTCGGGTTCATAAGGCAAAACAAAGTTCAGCCGATAATCAATGACTGAGGGTTTATTGAGTTAAGGAGTTCACCTTATAGCCCCAACCTAGCTCCGTCAGACTTCTTCTTATTCAAAAATTTAAAAAAGCATCTCAGGGGAAAGCGTTTAGCTTCTGATGAAGAACTCAAAGAAGCTGTTGAAGAACATTTTGCGGGGTTACCGAAGCAATTTTTTTCTGCGGGTATGGGGCAACTGGAAAAAAGATGGAATAAGTGTATTAGTGTTGAAGGGAGTTATGTAGAAAAATATTTTTTTTTCTTATGCGCTTTTTTTCATGGCTTCATTCATTATCTTTAAAATTGTAGGAATAGCGTGATAAGAAAAATTTTAACATGCTGCCATATTTTCCTCTGTACTTGGGAATTTAGTAAAAAAAAATTAAAATGGAAAACTTCTTCAGATGCACCGTGAAATGCTCAATTCAACACTGATCACAGCGTTTTAATATCTTAGACAACAAACAAGAAATCGATGATTAAATATGTCACTTTTTCGGCCATCGAATAGAGGCCGGACTCCAGCTTGTCCTTAATTTACACGGGACTTCGTTCTAAAAGTAATGTATATAGAATAGAAACAGCCCTTAGATTTTACTTAAAATGCTTTTTCCAATGCTGCATCACGAGTTTCGATATTTCAGAAAACAAGCGAGGATTCGACTATTAAATCTTAAGATTGTTCAAACAACGAATGTACATTTTGCCCTTTTATATTTGTAATTTAATTTTTCTTACTTGTTGATTTCTTATGTACTTTCCCTTGTTTACGAAAAATTGCAAGAAGGGTGCACAATTTTATTTTTGCACCAAACGCATTTTATTCCTGCACAAAACCATTTAGAATTTTCGATTTTTCCTCCATATCAAACAAATTATCATATTTGAATTGTATGAGGACCCACATAAAACTGATTTGAAAACGGTAGCTGTTGTAAATATCAACCTTTTATATTGTTTGTAGGTGTAAAGCTACCAACATTTATAGCTCCAGATGTTGTTTTTTTCCTCCCATCATTTCCTAACATAAAAAATCTAGAGTGGTGTTGTGTTAACATCATAAAGTGTTGTTGTCATATCCTCACCCATCAGCACGAATAATCCAAGCATTTCAACTACAATTCTGACAATCTTACATTTATACACACACACACACACACACACACGCACATACATACGTATAGAATAAGAAAAAATGCAGAAGCTATTGGCATTCACGTTATTACAACGTCACTCTATTGTCTCGAGCACTATTTACTAAGCTGACATTTTCAGGGACGTTGTTGAGATCTGATTGAAATTCTACGAGAGTAAAATAATGTCATGTCGTACACGACACAGGATCCAGGTCTAGTAGCAGTAATAGTTGCCAGAGTAGGTAGGGTGTTAAACCATCAACTTTGATAACTAGAGATTGATGTTTCTTATGGATAACAACGCCTTCTTTTTGTAGTGCATGCAGTCCTTTCCTCAGATTTTAATTATTTACGCTTGTGTTGCAGCCAATTTAGTCTCTGCCATTTCGATTAATTGTTATCAAACAAGTTGACAGTGTTTGCAATTTGTTTCTAGCTAGTTGTGGATTTGCTTGGGTAAGAAAAGTGGCTGTTATATACGTGATAATACACACAGTTTAATCAATTCTTGCAAATCCGCATTTCCTTAGGACCCTGTCGACACGTGTCATATAAGAAAGCGCGCGCGCCCCCTTCTGTGTTGTCGTTCACAAATATTCAATGTATCTTCGACGTGCTGGATAAAGAGATAACTGATGGCACCATCAATTAGGAATTAGTAGCCCATTTTCGCCTGACGGATTGGTAGATTATGGTGCAACCGTCTTATAAAAATATATAAAAATGTATACACGCTTCGTTGATAATTCTTATGGCATAAATAAATCATCGAGTAATAGTGGTGGTGAAAGCATTTTTTACAAGCACTTTAATATAATCATAATGTAATCAGTATCTAGTTTAGAAAGGGGGCGGCTATATGGAAGCCTCCGTTGGCGGTATAGTTGATGTATCCATGTCTTTTATTGTTGTCTGCAAGAGAAATGTGCATGAAAATTCTCGTTTCATTATCAATTCGTGTCAGACTTAATTGAAAAGCAACTGACAAAATGCTTCAACAAATAAAATTTTATTTGGCCTTTGTCAAGTGGCTCGACAATTCCAAATGACTCTTGTGGTAGACGAGCTGTTAGGGGAGCGTAGAGAGTCGTAGACTGTAGGGTGTGCAATTTGAAACATTCAATCTACATATTGGCTTTTTCTACAATTTTCAATTGAATTCCTTCACAGTTTATTCAGATGAAATTTCATACTTTATGGAAATTGATTGTTTTCCGTTTTGTTTACATAATAGGAATGGTTCCATATTGTGTACATGATAATTAATTTTCTAGCGTTTTAATACGTGAGCCCTCCTCACCTTTCTTGTAGAAACCCTCTCGACATCTGTCACATGCAGTAAAGAGTTGTGTAACAGTACGACACACGGGCCTGCAATCTGCAATGTAATAATTTATCGTCCTAAATTATTGATAGTCGTCGTATTGTCGTCTGATACAAAAGTATAGTAGTGGTAACCATGTTCTTTATGTGTGTAAAGCATTGTTTATTCTCGAATAAAACCGATTACGAGCCCGCCGTCCATTTCCACATATTGTATCGATGATATTTTATTTCAATGTCAACCGGGACAATCATTCGAATCGTTCTAAGAATATGATTTATTAAACTAAACAGGATTTATGGAACGCTTTAAATCCCAATTTGTTTCCCCCTGATCGTCTATGGGTGTTAAAACAAAGACAAATACTATCTCGACTATAAATAAAAGCTTATAGCGAATCAGAAGGCTATCCTTACTCAAAATAATAATAAATTGCAAACTTTTGTATTGCGAATCAAACGACCTATGGTCTTTATGAACATAAATCTATAAAATGGTCGATTTTATATTGCAATATAAGAAAACAGTATGTATATTTGGATCTCAAAAATTGCCCTAAATATAAATAATAAATCATCGTGATCCAACAATTTGATGCAACTACACAGCCTGGGAGTATCCAATTTGGTCATTCCACCAAACTAGGGCGATTTGAAAAATATTTTAAGGATTTGTAGAGTAGTCCCTGGGGAACATTTTAGAAATATTAGCTCGTTTGGATGATGACGCAATTTTCAAAAAACTTGCTGCACACATCAAATCACTCGAAGATCCTCCCAACATTGATTTTTTGCGTTTTTATGGAACAGTTGGAATTTTTCTAAGATGCAATGGAGTAAAACAAAACAAAAAATCAATGTTGGGAGGGTCTTCGTCCTTTGTCATTCAAGGACAGGGGCGTTTTAGCCACCCCTTCAATCAGAAAAACAACATTATTATGAACAATAAAAGGCCCAGTAGGGCTTAATATTAGCAAATATAATCAATTTTGGCTTGTGTCTCCGACAAAGTTTTCCATTTTGGAAAATTCCAAAGTTCATAGGAGGATTTTGGAGATTTCATAGGACAATTTTAAAGATAAAAAAATTGTACGACAGCTCCTTTGAAAGATTATCGATGGTCGGAGGCAAATGTTCTTTAGAGCCTATAAATCCTCAAAATATTAATCGAATCGCTCTACTAGCTTAGTGAAAACGGCCAAATTGCAAACTCCCAGACCGGACACTCGGTATACATATGGTGATAATCTACAGCAAGAATTCGCTTACATTCCACGTTAGGATTGATGTGTAGAATGAAAACACGAATTGGGCTGTGCCTATCTAACGACATAGGGTCCTAAAGGCATCACATCAGTCACAGAAGGCGTTGTCGTTTCGACAGAAATCCAACGCTATCTTAATATTACAACTTTGTCCGAAATTCTTATCTTGATTATTTATTCCCTAACGCTATCACACCAAACAACACATTTCCATGCGGGCATCTAATTCACAAATAAAAAAAATCATACGAATTCCTCTTAATGTAGAAGATGCATTCCGAATCTTTTCTTATTTTTGTTTCTATTGTTGTACGGTGGTGCTTATAAAAGGAGAATCGTTTATCATCGAATCTGTTCTGTATCCAATATAGATCGTATTGTTGTTATATAAAGGCTATATAAACAAGACACGTTGTGGTGGCAGTAAATCAAGTTACTTTCTCAAAAAGCGATTATCACGATAAAGTATTGAAGATGATGACGGTCGCCTTTATATTTCTAGTCAATTTAACAAAGCCATATCGGTTTATTCTTGATTGGTTACAGTCTATAGTCGTTATGATTTGAAACAATGAGATTCTAAAGTTTTATAGTAGCTTGACTGGCTTTATAGTTGACCGATCGAGATTCTATACGGTTTATATGTTCAACTTGTGTACATTATTGTCCAAACGACACCATCTAATCTAATTCTGAAATAATGCCGAACGATTCTCGTCTATTTTATAAGACTGTTTTCGTTTTAAGACGATCAGCAATCGACCGGAGATTTTGAATGTTTCCACATGTCAGTCGGCAATCCGATTTGAATAATCCGGTTGAAAAGTGCACATGTATTTCCAACTGGCACTATCTAGTATTACTTCTACTACTGCTACTAGAACTGATATGGTTTGCTTGTTTTCATTTTCTCTCCCCACGTCTACATGAATTCGAAACTTTTATAATATAGCCGTACGTTTATTGCCAAAGTCTGGGAAATCTATTCGTACGTTTACGTCTTACAACTTATACTGTGGCAAATTGTGTAATCACTGTTTATTTGTGTGTACAGTTGGAATTGTTAATGTCTTGCATCTACATTCGTTCTTTACAGACTTTATCTCCTGTAAACAGTACAGACTAGTTGCAGAATTGCCCATAAAACGACATTTAACATGTAAGTAAAGTACTAGATTTTTGTTCTGAATAGTGTAAACTATCCACAAAACATCTTTTATGATCGTACTTTTGGAATTCTAATTTCGTCTTATCATAACGGTTATATTACTTGAAAATATCACCAACATTACCGTCATCTTTTCCAGCGTTTATTTCTAGATTGGTGTCGGTGTAAAGTAATTGACGCTTTAACCAAAGACAGACTATTGTGGTTTAGGTCTCCCGATGGGATTGACACGGCGTCGTTTTTGCGACCGTGCTATAACGAAAATAATCAAGAGAGATAATAATTGATGAAAAGAAAAAGCCGTCCATCATTTATCAATCATTTATCTCGCCCTCTATTATTTTTATAAAATTCCAACCGTTAGAAAAATACACTTGTTATGGTCAATAAAAATATCTTGAGTTATTTGCTCTTTTCTCGTCCAACATTGACTTATAAATTATCGGTAATTTTCCATCGACAAATCAAATTTAATTGTATTCGCAGAACTTGGTGGAAATATAAGACGTTAACCACTTTAATTACAGTAAACGTTATTATTAAAAACAACAGTGAATTTTAAATGTCCTCATTAGACGACATCGCTTCAATGTTAACAAAACTAATTATAACGCGACAGGAAACACATTAAAATTATTCGTTAATTTCCAAAATCATCATTCTTGATAAGAGCGATGATTGTAGAGTAGTTCTACATCTTCCCCTATTCCATTAATGTGAATAAGAACAGTGAAAATCAATTGAACACAACAACCGCTTGTTTCTACTTACTTTTCAAATTAAATTCGTCGATAAGAAGATTGCACGTCTGAAAGCATACGAATCGGTATCAGATAACAAAACCAACACTTTATTGTGTTTATGGGAAGTGTTTCGTCGGCTCTGCGTGTGTGTGTGTATATTTGTGTGTTTCGAGGGGTGAGTTAATTAGAGAACCCACCCCATTCACCACTCGCACACTATTGAAGATTTCGTCGTTTTATCGCTGGTTTTATTTCTATCGACCGATTCACAAACAAAAGCCCATAAAGTGACTTGATAGAATAATAAAACTTGAAAGTGTCGCATAAGTAAGGCTTCTTGCGTTCGAGGGTGACACTTTTTGAATAAAATGTGAACAATTAGCTCGAATCGGTAACAGAGTAGCGAGACTTGTTTCACTGTTCTTGCTTTGATTTTTATCAAAAGTTCGCTGTTGTTGTTGTTGTTGCCGTTTTGACTAAATTTTACCTCAATTATAATTTAAATACCTTATTGAATATGGATGCTGTTCCTGCCTTATTAATTACCTTATTTCGTCGTTTCCACTTTGTTTCCCGTCTCCAATTATAAAATATCGGCGTTTGTTAAATTTGAAACGGCTCCCAATAATGTTGATTATCGGTAGTAAGTTGATAAAATTTCTTATCAATTCAATTGATATGTAGTGGAATTTGATGCTTTAATCGTAAAATAATAGAAGCCCATCTAGTTATAATGATGATGATGCTTAGACTCATTTAATCGATATTGCTTAATTGATAATTAATTGGTATACAATTTGTAATGATGAGTACCGCCGAGCTTTGAACTAGTATTACAACACGGCGCATATTTAATTCAATAAACCACACAAGTTCACCCTCAACATCGTGTGTTAATTGATTCTAATTTATAACCGCTATATAGTATAGCGTGATTACAAAATATTATACGTAATTTTTGATGTTTATCTAAGATCTATTTATTTAATGTACAATTTATATTCTTATCGGTGAATATTAAAAACAATAAAAATCAATCTAGTAATAAAACAAGGACGATATAAATCATTTACCGTTC
The DNA here is from genome assembly GCA_037464815.1 of Mylabris variabilis. Lineage (NCBI taxonomy): Eukaryota > Metazoa > Arthropoda > Insecta > Coleoptera > Meloidae > Mylabris > Mylabris variabilis. Next base: position 6,839 of record JAZBGW010000982.1, read on the forward strand.
TTGAATTATCTCTGCGATATATTTCATTAGTGGCTTAAACGAAAAATAATCCAGTATGGGAATTGTGACTTGGGAAGACAATTGAGGGCGGACGGCTTCGATCCATGTTTTTGTTCTGATTAATTGAATGAATATGTCCGGGGAACACTAACCGGACTGTATACGAGATATTTTCGATTTAATACCTCTTTTCCCAACGTTTCGCACCAACAGACATAATTAAACGTGAGAGCTTTCTTTTGTTATATTTGTTTTTCTCATCACTACTAATGAAAATTGAATACACAGTCGGATTAATCAGGTAACTGAGAACAAATAAATACACGACTACGTATTGATGATTGTTAAAAATCTTAGTAGATATTCAATATTACTGACTGTGTTTCAATCAGATGTCGGAATTGGATCACCTTCGGCATTCTAACCGCGATTTGATCATCAAATGTAAATACCAACCGTATAAACAGTGTCTCTAAATAAGCGAGCATCTAGTCGGACTCCTGAGCGAACCCCTGTCAATATTTATTCGGTATGCTTTCAAACAATGTACCTACCTACGACTAAAAATTTAATGAACAAGTCAGAGGGTTAGCGAAAATCTAGATAAATATCTTGATAATTAGAGTTTGTTTTTCATGTATTTACAGAGGAGCGTTTAAAAAATGTACACTCCTCTTGCCTCTAATTATTACAATTGAAGTGTACATGGAGTGGTTTATTAAATTGGAAATTGTTGCTTTCCAGTCTTGAATTGCTTTAATTTGGAGCTTTATTTAATTTGATGGCGCCATGTATTTGTGCCACCGCCAAACAGGGCGCCACAATTATTCCCGAACAACTCCAACATTCTCTGTCTCTTTTGCGAATTAAATTTCTTACTACAATTAGTAATATTTGAATTTTTATATATTAGAATATAGAAATATTGCAATTTGTTTTCGTTGAGCTTTTTATTAATTTACCGCCCTTATCCCTGTTGGATACAATTCGAGTTGTCGTTACTCCTTTTATGTTTTTATTGTTGCGAATCAAATGAAGAAAGTCTTTTAAAGCAGATAGAGGTTGTTTGTTGTATTGTTTTTAATTATATTTATATTCGTGTGCTTCTCTCTTGTTCGGTCCAAATATTCGAAGGCACACCACCACGCTTGTCGTCATGACGACATTGGGGGGTGGTCGCCGATCGACGACTAGGGCGCCACCTTAATAAAGTCGCTGCCGGCAGTGAACAGAATCTTGACTATAATGTCAACTTCAAGTCAATTGCTACGGTAAATATTAGGTGAAATATTTATAACGTAGTCTTCCTTGTTGACAGTACAACAATCGATAGATTGTTCTTGAAAAGCGCATTATAAGCAGGTAATTTGGAAAAGATTATTTTAATATAAGACAAGGGGAGGGGGTGAGTTTAATGCTAATTATACAACGATGCCATCACCGCAACGACATGAATCATCCTAATGACTATAATCATCAGCACTCACCTAATTAATCAAGAAGTTTACAATAAAGCACAACTTTGTGATGGTCTTTTAACGTCTAAATTGAAGCGTTTCGGTTGTACACGATTAAATATTGCTACAACTAACAATATCTACGTCTCATCAAATTTGTTGAAATATCGTCATATTTATGAATTTATCGTATATTGTTATTATAAATTGAGCACATACTATAAAAGATTACGAAAAGAGAACCGTCTCAAGTACTAGATGATGTGATGACATTTCCTGATATATTCACTAATGCAACCCATTTTAACCGGTGACAGTTACAAATTATGCTTTTTAATACACTATAACATCTAAACGTTGTGAAATATACTTCTTACAGCTTTAGATTATCAACGTTCCATGCTAGAGAACATATTACAGTTAAATACCGACCATTCCAGACAAATCTAATTAAACTCTAAACCGAAAAATAATTACAACAATTGAACAATAAAAATTCTTTTATCTGCATTGTATTAGCATGAATAAGACCGTCCACCTCAATTGAATTTAATTCAATAAAGAAATTGAAAATTGAATTATTCTTTGAAATTCATCGAAATTTTAATTGCCGAGAAAAATGGTGGATGCGCCGGGCGAAATATTTAACTCTATCACGCTTATTTTGTATTCTTACCGTTATTGACGACATCTTCACAATATTTATTCGTCTATTCGAGATTCACTCGAGTTGGAGAGCCGTCCATCACCTGGACTCAATCAGAGTGACCGGTTCCAAACTAATTGCGTCACATCGATCACCACAAAGTCTTGTCTCCAGATATGACTCAATATATTTCACAGAGTTGAAGGGTGGCAATATCGTTCTTCGGTGTTGTTTATCGAACACAACTAGGCCAACCGCTATTTGTCACCAAAACAACATTTTTTTAGATGGTGGCGGTTTCATTAGACGAATCGGACACGTGATAGAGGCAGAGTGGAAATAACCGGGCCATTTATATTTATTTAGTTGCAATTTTGTGGAGAAGATTAATTGTTTACTTATCGAATAGAATTTGTAGTGTTTTTTTTTGTGTTTTAGGCGATCGATTTAAACAAAGACGACTGATGTCCATTGAAATATGAATAAACTTTCAATGGGGGAACTTATCGATTACATTCCATATTAGAACATTGGATTCTATTCAATTTATTCACGATAATCGATCAGAATAATAAATGACAAATTAATTGCCTAAACTAACTGTAAATACTTTCGTTTATTAGTTTGGATGATTATTATTAAATCTCATCTTAGTTTGTATTAGTTTACAAGATAAGCATTAAAAATTGATTAAACTGTTTGTTGTTGTATTAGCGTAAATGTTGGAATAGAGAGCAGAATAGGAGGATGTGGAGATAGGGTAATCTTTATGTTGCTTCCCCTCACACATAGGTAAACACGTATCTCTAATTACTGACCGGAATTTCATTTGCGATTAGAATAAATAAAACTCATTTGAGTCACACGAAGGGACACTCTATGCATGTACGTGGATGTTTTACAAAATAAACATACAGGAATAGACACAAACACGTATATTCATATCTACAATTCTCATGAATAAACACTGAAAATATACACAACCAGTTTTAATCAAAGGATAATTGCATTGATACTAATTACTGGACAAAAATCAAAATTTTCCTTTTATGACTCAATTGAAACGCGAAAATAAATAAATAAATAAAAGATGAAGACAATCAGGTGAACGAGAGCAGCATTCTCTTTTTACGTTCATTGTATTTTATTTTGGTTGTCGTACATTTACCTTTGATGTTGTCAAATCAAAGATACACCACAGTTTCAAGCTGTACGATGGTTTTAGATTCGTTTGTATCTCTTCATCTCAATTAAAATGAGAACAAAAAATCGTGCTAGATTTGTGTGAATTTAATAAAAATACATTGTCGGCTAGTATAACTTACAGTCGACATCCGAGAAATTTCATGGTTGATATCCTGCGGCCAACTACCACACTGGTCGTGTTTTTCGTCCTTTAGCAATAAAAAAAAATACGAAGAACTGGCAGAAATTCGGGCTTGATTTATACAAGACGGTCCTTTTTTACCCTAGTCACCCCTACATATATACATAGACTTGAAAAGATACGTGACAAATACATTCCAACCGAGTCCAATTTTATTTTTATATAGGCATGTTATCTCATGGTTGGTATTACAGGCGATCCCGCAGGATTTATCTTTCAACCATTTGCAGGTACAGTAAATGGGTTAAGGCAATATAGACGCATATAGGTACTACTGATATCGTTTATCTCCATGTTGGATATGTTACAAAATTATGTTGGATTATTGTTGAAACTTATTAGGAAATCTCGTTATTTCGTGCAATGTACCGGGTTGCTTTTTTAAAAGTACTCAACTCGGATGAAACTTCTATTAGTTATTCGAATAATACTTTAAGGATATGTAGGGAGGTCCCTAGAGAACATTTTAGCAAAAGTAAGACCACGTAGCTCGTTTGCAAATTGGTCAAAAAACGACTTTTGCCGGCAATGTCGAAATTTTCACCACCCAGCTATACACGTAAAATGAGTTGAAATGCCTCAAGGATCCTCGTATAAATTTTTTTTTATTTTCGGCCACTGTATCCTGGAAAAATTGAGAATCAGACAAATTTCAAAAATCTAAATGTATTACAGTATTTTAACACTTTTGACGGGAACTAAAGGCCGGCGAACCTTGCTGCGTATTCGAAAGTTAGACTTGATTTCACCCATTTTGTGATGAGCTACGGGGTCCTGCTTTTGCTAAAATGTTCTGTGAATCGTACGCCAACTAATAGGAGTTTCATACGAATTGGCTACATTTACAACAGCAACGTGGTATAAGTTTTTCAATACCGAAAACAAGGTAATTGTTGTGATTTAAGCATATTTTTCGGCAAAAGAAAATTACAAAAATGAGTAATTACTAAATCCAGTGGAAAACTGTGAAATTTCTTGCTCCTATATTTCAGAACAAACTGTGTCGAGTTTTCGTATCGATTCTCCAAAAGTTAAACAGACTGTTAAGAATTCCATGAAAACTTATATAATGTTGTTGAATTGAACGTATTCTTTATTTAAAAATTACCATTCCCGTTATTTGGCTGCTAATTGCATCATAACCATTAGAATTATAATTGAGGGGTAGCTGGATAAAGTATTCTAAAGGGAGCAAAATTATTTCGTTTTCGATGTCTTTGTCGTTCTTTTTGTGGTTTTGTTTTGAAGAATTCATATTGCACCAGACCAGATTACTTATTTTACATTTAATGAAAATCTTAAATTTCCATAGCTCCACTCTTATACAATACATATATCTATATATGTATAGGACTTGACATATAATAACGTCTTGTTAAATAGTTTGGTCGCAACTCGAAAATAAATAGATGTCCATATATTCACCGTCGTCTTGTTGTCCAAGATCAATTTGCTAGGAAATTGTGTCTGGCTTTATTAATTTTCTTTGTGTTCTATAATGTTTCACAAGTCTATTTGAAAAGCTAATTATGATAGAAATATGTTGATTTATGTTTTGTTCTTTCCATAAATAATGCTCGATGGTGGATGAATTACTGTGTTTTGATGTCCATGTGCTAATTGGATTGATTGAAAGACACATCGCAGATTTGATCTAAATTCAATATGGCCCGGCTTTCCTGTAAAATAATAACACTCCACCAGCAAATCATGATTAATCAGATCCTGTCGTATAGGCAGAACTAGAGGCAGAATATCCTATTGATGTGTGTTCAGCTAAAAATCCAGTATATTGATGGCAACTGACACTCTCTGATATATATATGAATTAATGTGCACCGTCGTTCCGATCTAATATAATTTTATTGTTTGTCACATCCTCTAGTTTTGAGGCTGATTTGTGGCCAATATAGAACCAATCCAATATTGTGCACAAAAATTATAACAACACACAACTAGTATGATATTTAATAGACTCTTCAATGAATAGAAATTTGGCACCATCTCAAACTATTGTACAATCATTGTCTCTTTCACATTTTCCAACAACAGTCGAAAACAACTTTAACGAAATACAAATGAAATTTCCAAGTAGCGCCCGATGCAATATTTGAACCGAACTAGTATCTACTAGAAACTTTAAAGTGTCTCTTAGTTTAGAGTTTGTGTATTTTAAAACAACCGGCACTTGAAACAAAACAAATGTCTGGGATTCTATTGAATTCCAAATGTGCACTATTGGTAAGAACAACAACAACAACAATGATACTAGTAAACTTTTTCGAATTAATTTCAATTCATCCGACTCTTTAAAGGTATCAAAAACGAAAAATTGTTTACGTTGAAACGATTTCTGAACATACTGCGTGACTAATGATGCAGCAACAGTGATCGTTATGATGAAAAATTGACAAACAGACAATTTACTTGATGGATTTGTTTTTTCTACTTGCGTTAAAATCCACAACAACAACAACTAGATTTGAAAACTTGTCAATTAATTGAAGATTCAACAATATAACAATAATTAATTTGTCAAGTTGTATCGATGCTAATTGAACAAAAATTTATATGAAATTCCACTTGATTGAAATCCCATGTAAAAAGTAGAAAAGACACGTCGAATAAATACCGAAATTTATTAAAATTATTCAAAAGGTCTGAAATCAAATGAAATTTTACAGTGATTCGTTTAAATATTTCCTCTCATCAATGAACGTGAAATGAATTGCATTTTATAAAAGGAAGTCTCATATGGTAGACTTTCTTTACGTGTCTGTCAAAATCGCCAGCCTTTAACTAGCACAAAACTGTTACAGCTTCAATCTCGATCTTTATAGAAAATTTACGAGTAGCGGTTGTGTTGTCATTTTTCAGGGATGAAACTGCGTGTAAAATCCACTCAAGGTTCATAGATTTTTTTGCCTTCATATTTCATGTTTCTTCACATCAGAACACGTCCCCTGTTTGAGCCCTATTCAAGTCCATACATTCATATAAATACATACACGCACAAACACACATGTAGACGTCCTGGTGGATTGGATAGACTTGGATGATGATCTGGTGTAGAGAACTGGAATTGTGCTTTGCTGTTCGTACTTAATTTCACGGTCCGTCGATTTGTTGAGAAACTGACCAAACTGTTTACTCATGTCGACTCATACTAATATTGTTATCATAAAAGTATCGTATGTATAATAGAATTGATATTTTATCCGGATAGCACGATGCAAATTTGTCAAAGTTTATAGAAATTGTTTTAATTAAAAAAAAAGGACTATATACATGTATATGCTTGTTTTTGTGAACAAATTTACAGAAAATTCCTGCTGTTCCTTCCACTCAAAGGATCGTTTTTAATTTAGCAGAGAATCCGGCTGGTTTGCGGTAACAAGGCAACGCCACTCGGCACAATAAATATTTCGATTAACGTACGGTGCCGCTTAATATCGGCTCTCTGTGCCTCTGTATGTGTATGTTGAGGGTATTTTGTTGTTTGGCTGTTTGCCTTCACACATAAATACGGCCAAATGGACAAATTAAACAGTCACTAGGGAATTGCCGATCTATAAACACGATTAAGGTCGAAATTCGAATGAGACTGTTAAATTAATATCTAATACAGAAAACTAACAACTATACAGTGATGAAAATCTAAATGTAAATTCGAATAATACTTCAAAGATCCCCAGGGAACATTCAACCAAAAATAGAACCTCGTAGCTCATTGGCAAATGGGAGTAATCAAGACTAACTTTTGAATTTGCACTACCTTTTTTTACACGTTAAAAGTGTTCAGGTAATGTAACACGTACGTAACATTTGTTTTTTTGAAGATTGCCTTTGAAGCCTCGAAAAACATGAAAAAAAGGTCTAACCCGAGATTGATCGAGAAACATTAAAATTCAGAAATCTTTCGCCTTGCTGTGTCACCGTTATTTCCCTTTAGTTTAGTATTAACTTTCAAACCAGTGTTTCTCAACCGCCGGTCCGGGAACCGATATTGGGCCACAGAATAATTTGTCACGCTACTAATAACATTTTTACACCCACAACACAATAAATGTTTTTTTTTTTGTAAATTATTGTCCCTTCAAAGACTGCAGAGCATTTTACAGGTCTCCACTTGGTAATAGAGTTCGAGAACCACTGGTGTAAACTATTAAAACTATTCATTGTCTATTATTTAAGAAAAAACAAGCTTGTCTTTGTTCTACATTATATAAGATAAAGGAAATTAAGCCTTTGCACTCCGAACGATTTTGGACGTTGGCTATCAGCTACTCAGCGCCACTTTACGGCAGAAGTTTCTAATTGTTATTAGTTATTACTAGCTCACAAGATTATATTTACCAAAATAGCTTTTACCAAACTACTTCACTAAGAAAGGAATCACTTTTCCGATTTTCTCACTCGTTCGATCTACGTGTACTGCTCAAAACTTCAAACCAGACTGAGCTCAGCTTTGAAATATTTCGCATACCGACACTTCTTCTACAAATTCCCCTTATAGCTCTTTTCTTCGCATATCGACTATCAACATTTCTTCTACAAATTCCCCTTATTGCTCTTTTCAAGCGGCACCGAGAAGTACTCGAATCGTCGTGAGCACGCCTCTCACGTTCTCGTCTGAGACAATACACCTGCTGACATTTCTTATATATCTTATTAATTTTACGATATTTTGATCCGATTTTTTGTGGCATTTCAAGAGAAGACTTAGGGAAACATGCTTGTCTCAAAAAGTTACACTAAAATAACTCAATTTCCCGTAATCACTAATAAACTTGAATGTCCCCTGAGAGGGGACATTCGAGTGATATGCTAGAATTACGATGTCCCCTGAGAGGGGTCAGCGGAGTGCAAAGGGCTTAAAAGAAATACTGAATTTAGATCTCGATAACACAACGAAAAGTTCATCTGCAATGCCCTACCAATGAAACACCACTTAGAGAAGTTGTGGAATGTTCAAGCATGTTTACATGACGTACCAATAGTACATGATTGCTTGTCTTTTTTTATTAAATTAAATAAACAGCATGAATAGGGGCTTTTTTATCAATTTCATCGTTTTCTATTCTATTCTTTATCTTTCATTTCCGAAAAAAGTCGTTTTTCGCTGACTTCCCGATGAGCAACGCTGTCCTGCTTTTACTTAGATGTTCCCTGAAGACGCCCTATAAATCCTTGAAATATTATTGGAATCTCTCGCCAATTAATAGGAGTTTTATTCGATTTGGGTACATTTAGATCATCACTGTATTTTCTAAATGATGTGAATTTTAATCAAAAACACAATGGCTTATTGATAGGCAAATTGTAAACGAAATTAACGTGTATGTATAGAGAATAGGAAACTGTCGGAAGCTAATAACGGAAGTTATCAGTATGTAATATTATACATATTGTACATATTGCACCAGATCAAAGTTGTACACATATGTACAACAGCTTTTAATTGGGTTCAAGTCGTATGAAGTAGTGCTAGAACACTAAACGTGATGCTACAACACTGCCAGCAATGTTGTATATTTACATAATTCAATAAAGGAATAATTATATAGTTTCGTGTGTGTGTGGATGTTATTAATTTTACACTACAGGGTGTTTCAAAACACCCCGTATACTATTAATCTAACCGTAAAAGAAGCCACATTTCAATATGAAAAGCTGAAATGTAATCAGTGCATTTGTCAAACATTCCGTGTACGCTTCTTAAAATGATCACATCACATAAATTATCGTTAGAATGATGATGTAAAATAGAATCTAAGGTCGTTCATGCATAAATGAAATCTACAAAGCATCCTTATTGCTTCTGTATACAGAAATCTTGTAAAATGAGGAATAAAGTAATATAATCTTTATTCTACAGTTGCTCCAACTAAAATTCGAATACGACAAATTACAATTTGCGATAATTGAGCCAACAAACCGAAAAAACAGACAGAATTATGGGTAGAATTGTCGATTTCTAATAGGGAAAATATGGGAGTTGTCAGGATAAAAATATGATTATCGAATTGAATTTTTATCAGAACGTTGATTGACCATCTCTCAATTCAATTTACATGCAAAATTTGAATTGTTTATCTTTTTTATTTTCGTTCGCTTTTTTCCGTTATTTTATCGGATACATTCATTATTACTTAAATTAAATGGGAATTTCATCAATTTTTCAACGTGCAGAAAATTTCCGTAAAAGTAACTCGATAAAAAGAATTAATGTATACACAAGTGTCGACAATAAATTCTAATTAAACAAGTAGAAAGCCTATGAAAATTGCTACAACTTTGAATACAGGAAGAATTGAAATAAAACTCCACTCTGACGGTGATAATGATGATGACATTAAAATGATGCTGGCATTATATCCGAGCGCCGTTACATTAGCCTTCTTTCGCTAATAAAGCAATTTTAGAAAATTAGAAAAAATTATAAGAATATTCGGTGACTTTATAGCATAAAATCGTTGTTGTTGCTATTGTGGATGTTCTGACAGTATTTCCGGGTTATAAAAATGATAGAACACGTGGAAAAAAGAAGCCAAAGTAGCAATAAAGTGATAAAATGATGGCTGTGTGTGTAGTAAAATATGGAAACATAAAGGCACCTATGTTCTTGCACAGCTCTACACTCTGCACATTTCCTTTCGTAATACTTCTTCTAAAAGCTCGCCTAACGTATTCTTGTTTGAAATCAACTTATCCGTTTGACTTTGTTGGACTCAATTTCGTGATGTTCTGCCATAAGAACCGATCGAAAATCCTTTGAATTTTTTCCATCCGTCTAGATAAAACATTGAAATGAAGAATATTTTAATTAAATCTCGACTTCCATCAGTACGTTTTCATTCGAGTCAAGACAAAGGCCGCCATTTCAATAAATATATATATATATATATATATAGAAAATAAAATAAAACCAACAAGAATTAATAAAATCATTGACAGAAACTTGAATGGAACCGAACACTATGCACGTGCATATTCCACATGTTCCAGCATTTCCAAATAGGACAATAACGATATTAATCGGGGCGAAATACATATACTTTGACTATATACAGTATTGATTATATAAATGCATAGAGGGAGGAAATGGGAAAGAGAACGGCTGTATTCATTCCAATGTCCGGGATTCCGGGACAAAGTATAATTAACTTGGAATCACGTGGGAATTTTAAACGAGTCGGTTGGGTAATGTTGAGCTGGTATCACGTGGATGGAAACGACAGGAAATAGCTAAATTTCTTTAAGCACATCATTATTACACCTAAACCATTGTTGTATATATATGTAGGTATTTATGTTCCAATTATTGGATGCTGGGCATTTTCCGTCTTCTAATGAACGAGAACTTTCCAGCATTTTCCTGCAGAAGTCGGATAAATTTTGTCTAATTACAATTTAGCTAATGAAGTGTACTTTTATTATAATTCGAGTTATACAATTCGCATGATCGTAGTTAGTAACTTACAAATTGGATGAATTATATAAATTTTGCGGAAAAGTACCAGAACAATCTCTACAGAAACGTAAAGATGTTTAGGTTTAATTGTTGAATTTTGTGACAATACTCCTACTGCTCTACAAATGACTTTTAATTTAAAATTAACATTTACCGTGTTAACTCTATTTTCGTACAAATTTGCATAGCAATTTTCCATTAGACAATTAACAATAATATAGGCAAAAAAGAAAATCCAGACATTCTCAACGTACAGTGAAACCTCCCAACAACGGACACTGACGGG
>JAZBGW010000983.1:0-15136 GCA_037464815.1 Mylabris variabilis
CTTCTTCTCAACAGCATGATATAAATCATAGATGACATCTATATATAATAAAAGAAAAAAAAATCAATCGTCAATTATTGTGAAAGAAATAAATATGTTTACCGCTAAATTGTTTCTTGGTTTCTTTATGTAGATTTGAGACGGCAATACGTGCCGCTAGAATTGCATAATGTGGATGTTGAACGGTCATCATAGCTGCTGTTTCAGCAGCTAAAGTATCCAATTCTACTGTTGTAACACCGGGATATAAGCCATTGATAACTTTTAATGTAATCTCAAGCGGTTCAATAAAATCCATATTCAAGCCATAGCATAATTTCTGTATACGAGATGTAATTTTATCCAAATGCACCTCCTCTTTACGTCCATCTATTAGAATGTTTTAGGGTAGTTTTAATTGTTTTGTCAAGTGAAAGAAAATACAAGATTACACTTACCACGCTTGATGACATAGTTCTTTTTTATTACTGTATTAACCATAATGTTTAAACCAACTCAATTCTTATAAAAATAACGCAAAAACACACAAAATACAATAAATAAGGGAGCAATAAAAAATCGTTAAAAATGAAATCGGTTGGACATAACCTGAAAATATTTAGGCGGTAATTATTTCGCGCCAAAAAAGCCGAATTTACACTATAGAAATGTAATAATACTAGATTAATTATTTGGAAATATTCATAAAGAGAACAATTTTTAATAATATAATACTAACAAGAATACAATAAAGAATGCAACATCTAATTATTAAAGCAGATTGTATTTTATTTATTTAATTATAACTTTTAAGTTTTTATTATCGTGTAAATAGATAATTGCGCGGCAAATTGGTTTGAGATCAGATATTATGGTTACCAGATTGTCAATTCGCGCGTCAAAACTTTTCTATAGAATCAACAGATGTCACCAGTGAATCTTTCATAAAAATGTACTCGATTTAAGAAAATATATTATTAATCTTGATAAAATATTGATTTATAGTAGTTTTTAGTTCCTAAGTTTGATATGAATCGTGCCAACAGTCTGTAAATGTCAATTGTACTCTGAATATAAGTCGGTAAATTACAGTTATTTTGATAATCTTGGCAACTGTTGTTTGCTTAACTGCATACCATAGTGAGTGTTAGACTAAATTTTTAAACTAAAGCTAATCGATAACTACATTTTGTTTTCTTTATGATAAATTTATTTCGTACGAGTCTTTTTTTATTTTCTCTTTAATTTAATGTCGAAATATATTCATAATTAAAAAATTATCGTTCGTTTGATCTTGCTAACGGTATCTATAATAATGCATAAGCATTTATTGTAAGCTGCGGTGTCCGAGTGGTTAAGGAGATGGACTTGAAATCCATTGGGTTCTGCCCGCACAGGTTCGAATCCTGTCCGCAGCGAATTTACTTTTTTTGCCCATTTTTCTATTTTCAAAAATTCACAGCAATCTCTTGTATATCAAAAGTAGAAAAATTAAATTTTAACGTTGTATTTAAAGAAAATTAAAATAAATAGTAGAAATACAAATAATTTCTTTATTCATTGACAGACATATCCGAATCTTTGTCGTCTTCGAAGTCGATTTTATCGATATCATTCTTTTTATTCAAAGCATCACCCAAAGTTAATACATACTGCATTGTATATTTATTGTAGTCACATCTGAAAATTTATAATTTTATTCAATGTAAATTCAAAATTAATTGAAGAATGTATCACACATTTTTGATATCTGTTCGTAGCGCCTCACTAAACTTTTCTCGATTGCCAAAAGTGCCGGCATATTTTGTTGTGCTTTTATTTTTGGACCGTGTAACGTTAATATATTTTGTGCCCATATTAAATAATATTCAAGATGTCTTGAACTATCTAACGCACTAGAAATTATTACCAATAATTTTTGAGTATATTTATCATCCAATATTGAGAGCAACAATTCCACTAAAATTGCTCTAATTATAATAAATTCTATAATTGTATAATAAAGTATTTACCGTCTTCTACTGGGATATTTTCTATAACTTCTTGGATTAAATTCGCTTCGTTCAATTTAATTGCCATTGTTAATGCTGGAATAAAAGTTTTAGATGTTTTATTTTTATAAAAATTAATTCTATTCACCGTTTAGATAATCTTCATTTTTGATTGCTTTTCGTATAGCATCCGGTGTAATACCGATTTGTAAATCCCATGGATCAAATATTAAATCAGTATTTAGAGCGTAAATTAATAATCCTTCACTAGTTGCAGCTGCCCATTGTTGGCCAGTTGGTGAGAATTGTAAAGAAAATACACGAATCTATAATTAATTATTAATTTAAGCACAAAATAGATGCATATTAAAAAATTAGCAATACTTCAGGCTTAAAAGATCTACTAGCCATATCGCCTTTCTTCACACCAGGTAATCGTATCGCTACATTACCGCCTTCACGTTCATCACGTTCTTCTACTAAAGCTTTATTACCAAATTCAGTTAATTTCCGACGATTTATAAAATCCTAAAAAATATTTGTTTTAATTATTATTCAGGCAATTTCTAAGAGATTGAACTACATCAACAGCATCCAATGATCGATTTTGTGTAATTTCGAATTTCTTTAAAATTATCGATTCTTTAACATTATAAATACAGACATATTTCGATTGGCCACCAGCTAATAAACATTCACCATCAGCTGTATAACATAGACTAGTAAATGCTTTTGCTTGTAAACTCTTTTTTGCTGTAATCAAGTCAGTTTCCGCACGTCCACTTTGTAAATCATTGCGCCCTTCAATATAATTGATTTGTTGGGCTGTTTTGACATTAAATATTGTTATCTGGCCATCTAATGTTGCAACAGCTACTTCTTGACCATTTGGATTAAATACAACGCAAAGACCATCGGATGTTAAATCGATTGTTTCATGCGATGAACCTTTCTCGATTGCGTCCCATATACGTAATGTTTTATCCCATGATACGGACGCCATTACTGTACTAACAATACTTGGACTGAACGCCACACTGCACTGTTTCAAATAAAAAATTTAAAAACATTAATGCTTGTTTGAGGTAAAGGAATGGCTTTCGATTAGAATAAAGAATAAGCAGAGAAATACGTTGTATAATATTAAAGGTGAAACAATCGAGTTTTAAAATACTTACGACTGGACCTTCGTGTCCACTTAAAACCTCCAATAATCGTCCAGTTTTCACTGACCATAAGAATATTTCAAAAACATCCTGACAACCAGCAGCTACAAATTCACCACTACTATCAATTGCTACACAAGAGAATTGTACTAATTTTGATGATGTAAATGTACGGAAATTTCGATATCTATCAATTTTTAATTATAATCATTTTTAAAATTTCATTACAATTCGACAATTACTAACCTGATAATATCGAAAGCTCGAACTGTACCATCTAATGATGCAGAAACAATAAATTTCTTACTACCACTAAATATAATCGACATTATACAATTTGTATGTTCGGTAAATGTGACAAAACAAAAACCTGAGTTCACATTCCATAATTTGACTTTACCATCTTCACCACCTGTGGCCAATAATTGTCCATCGATTGAATATGCAACACACGACATATTATTCGAATGGCCTTGTTGTTTCATTACGTAAGTTTCACCTGAAATTACACAAAAACAATTAAAAAAAAAATAAATAAAAAGAACAATGGATTACTTTGCCACTCCCAAACTAGTAATTGTCCTAAACCACCACAACCTAATGCAATCCAATCACCAGTTAAATTCATAGTAATGGCACTAATTTTTTCTTCAGATATTGATAACGAATGAATTAAATTAACATCAGGTAATTCATAAATGAAGAAAGCTCCCGTCGAGAAACCTACGACAAGAATTTTTGTTTTCTTATGATAAGCTGAAGATGTCAATATGGCTTCTCGATTATCTTTCCTTGGTTCATCGGCTAAAAAGTGTCGAGCGATACGTTTATAAAACAATTTAATTTTCTTATTATCATCATTATCATTGTCCATTTTTATATTGTCAAGAGCGGTGGCTAGTTCGGTTTCTGTCTGTTCCAACGATTTTGTTGTATCAATGTTATCTTCATCATCATCATCGTCATCATTTTGCCTCTATACAATAACAAAAAATTAATAAAAGCAACACCATTTTTGAATTTGTCCATTACCTGTCTTTTCTCAGGAATATCCTCTTTGGGTATCAAATCTTCAGGATTCTTTGTACATTCCCACAAATATGTGTGTCCATTTCTACCAACTGTTACCATATCGTAACTGTTTTCTTCAAAATAACAATCAACTATCACATCAGTATGTCCACCTAACGAATACATTTTGAAATTAACGTATCTAAAATTCAATTATATCAACAATAAGAGTATCAATTAATTAATAGGATTTTACTTGTCGATAGCGTAGAGTTTTACTGACATATCCTTCGAGCCAACAGCTAAAATTTTCGAATCAAACGACCAATCTAGACATGTTGTCTCATCACTAGCACCATGAAAGACACGTTCCATAACGAATGCATTGAATTGACCAGTAAACGGGCCTGGTGCTTTGAAAACAAACGCTAAAACAATCAACTCTTTGATAAATATCTAATGGATAAACTATTGATAGGAAAGATACCGTTATTTTCTTTACAGACAGCAAAGTGTTTTCCATCTGGACTAAATTTGACTGCACGTACTTTCCGTTTGAATAAATATTTATTTGTTATCGTTTGCGATATTAAACTGATCATATGTGCTTCACCTTCTTCATTGATAGCAATTAAAATGCAACCATTAGGACTTAGAGCTAAGGCGTTGTAATTGAAACGACTCTCGATTGGAAGTGTACGAGTACGATTACTGTAATTGAAAATTTGAAGAACAACATTGTTTAATTTATAATCAAATTATACTTTTTTAGATCAAATATTGTGATTTTATTGCCGACAGGACTAATAATTGAATTTCCATCGGGGGTAAATAGTAGATTTCCTTTTTTATAAACAGTACCGAGAAGATTGTTGAACTAGAAATAAATTATAATTAAATTTTACAATTTTTAAAGAATTTTAAAATTAACGTTTTACTTTATATGAAAACTTCATTTCTCTATAAAATTATTTTATTTGAATTAAACACTCAAAACATGATCAATGTTAAGATAACTTCAATAATACATGTGATTTAGTGAGGTTATGTTTTGGTTGGAGCAATGTTGCCATGTTTAAACTTTATGAAGCCTTAAACTACCATAATCATAACATAGAAAAATTAATCAATTTTTTTTTGTAAGCATCAAGATTATTTGTGCTTTGTAAAACTTAGTCATATGTATGGCCTTACACATATATTCGATAAAATTATGCCATTAATTGCAAGCCGGCAACGTTGACTTTCTGATTCAAATTGTATAAAGACAGCTATTTATAGCTCTACATTATTTATATTCGTAGTTTTAAATAAAAATGTATAATGACTATAATGTATCTCATTAATAATGAGTCATTAATGTCATTATAGACAATATACTTTTTTATCAATTAATAAAAAAAGTATATTTTAACTTGTTTGGATAATTGAAGCTTCATGATCGCAGGCCCATAACGTAGAACGAGTAGCGCGCCAAATTTGAATGACTGTTTATCCATTGTATTGTTTTAAAATTTTAAAAGGTAAGATTTTTATGGATAACTAATAAAAATTAAAACATTTAATTACCACACACATTTACAAATCCACATACATTTATAAAAAGCCACATGTACAAAATTCATCCAAATACTGTTATCGAGAATAAGCTGTTGCGCTTTTCTTTGTTTATATATAAAAATTGCACTAACGAGTATTTTCACATTTAATTATCATTATTATCAATAATACTACACTATATCAAAGATTATCTTGTTATCGTTATCACTTGGATTACAAAATTTACAATTAGAGAGTTGTTTTTATATAAAAAAACTAATATTAAAATTCCGTTGTTGTTATAAACTAGTATAAAATTAAAAATAATTTAATAAAATGAGATTTATACATAAAGGAATTATTGCCTTATTCTTTAAGTACATTAAAAATATGTAAAGAAATATAAAAATACAAAGCTGCACGTTCATTAATAATATCAACCTTTTATATAACTGTTTTAGTTATAAATATGTATACTATATAAGTATAAAATACTGTGTAAATGTTATTTTTTAAGATATGTAGAATTTAAATCAGTCGATCATAGATTATTGGTCATACTGATGTTTCTGAATTGAGTCTTAAAACAAATTTATTACTTTTCGGATCCACAACTTCTTCAGTTATATTAAAATGAGGTAATTTCTTAATTGTACATAATAACGATACATCATTTTGACGTAATTGAAAATTAATATTATCATCTATTGGTCTAGTTAATAGTTCTTCACAGATTAATGCCCATGTTTGGACATCTTTCAATTCTTTATAATTTTGTAAGACTGGTTCACTAATTAAATATTGTTCTAAAAATGCTTTCGGCGTTAGATCGTTACTTAAACAATTTGCTAAATGTGTTAAAATTGATTCAACTGAATGTCGTGGTTGTTGTCGTGTTATACGTAAATATTTTTGTAATGCACGCGCCATCGATGGGAATATAGCTTGTGCTGCTTCATGTGGATCCATTGGTATAGCAGGCACTTGATCATTGTGTAAACGTTTTATATGTGTGAAAGCTTCTTCAGCGGCTGTTATCAATCTTGCACGACGTTTTTTAACACGTCTCTCATATTCGTGTTCTTCATAGAAACGTTCATTATGACTGGAATCACGGCGGCGTGCATGTGCTGCTAACATTGCACGCGATTGTGATTGTTGTAATGATGAATTGTTAACACCATCAACTTCATAGAATTTGAAACTTGATGAATTTTTACGTGATTTCGATACTGGTATACGTTCTAAATATGGATTATAAATTGGGAATTCAGTGTAGTATTTCTCGAGTACCCATACGGCAGCACGTTGTATACTCAATTGACCGATACCGTATGCTTTACTAGCACCATCAGGACTGCGAACGATTTTTATATAATAGACCGGTTGCAGATGACGGATTTCAATTAAAACAACCGCTAAATAATGTATAAATAATAACGTATCTGTTAGACTTGATGCGTATGCAACTAGTGCTTTATAATCAACGGTTTCTTCAGGTGTTGTTGCAGCACGTGCAGTCTCCGTTACTTGTACAATATAAAATAACCAATATGCAAATGTACATACAAAGACAAAGATTAGAATCGCTGATCGAAAAAGAAAGAAACGTGGTAATGAAGCGTTTGGTTTACGTAGAAATACAGCCCAGGCACCGACGGCTAATATAGCCAATTTAAATGCCAACGATACTAATTGTCCTTTACATTCAGCACCACATGCTAGTAATTTTGCAGCATCGGCTAAGCCTAAACGTGACGATAAAGCTGGAAAGAAACCAATTTTTGGCAATATAACCATCGCTAACGGACTTGAAAAGGCAACAATTGATAGAATATACGTTAATACAGTTCCCATGTAACGTTTACAAACAAAACCAAGTCCAGTATCTGGTTCACCGGGCCAATTACTAACATCTTCTGTTGACTGTGATTGTTCTGATGTATTCCCAGTTATTGCAGTTGTATTCTCACCCCAATTATCGTCTTGTGGTAA
This sequence comes from Mylabris variabilis, assembly GCA_037464815.1. Taxonomy (NCBI): domain Eukaryota; kingdom Metazoa; phylum Arthropoda; class Insecta; order Coleoptera; family Meloidae; genus Mylabris; species Mylabris variabilis. The sequence continues at coordinate 7,682 of JAZBGW010000983.1, forward strand.
GATCTGTACTTCAATCACCTCTTGACCATCGCGATTCTCCGGTGTTAATGTTACGGCAGTTTGAAATGGTGCCATTTCGTCGTTTTTACGTGACTTGGTACTCCTAAAATAGAAATTTCTTGATTTTATTAGTCAATGTTAAAACAATAAAATCTCTTACCTTGTACTGCGATGTGAATGCTGTCTGTAATTATTGCGATCTCTATGATTTTTTGATCGTCTCGATCTTGAACTATTTTCAGATTTTACAGATTCAGTCTCCATGGCTTAAACTGTTTCATTACTTGTATAAAAATAATTTCTATATTGATTGAGATTCTAGTCATCAGGATTAACTTTTCTCAACAACGATAATCCTCTTTAATAAAACACACTTCACTTATTCATTAAGAATTCTTAACAGATCGGCATCAAACGCAGTTCATTGACTTGGTTCAACTAAACGACATCTTCTTATAAACAACCATGTCTTTTAACAAAAATCTCCAATTAAATGACTGAAAAGTTTATAATATTTTTAAAAAACTTACTCTATATCTAAATGTTGATTCAATTAACAAAAAAATTTTATAGTTTTTCCCATAATTGTTGGAATCTTCGAGGTTTTTATTACCGCTATAAAATTATACTTTTCTTACATAAAAACCATTACTGTTATTTGAGAAATGAAAAACGTGAATAATTTAATATTAATCGATTTTCATTATAATTAATAAAAAATGCGAAGATTTATAAATAAAAACACCTACGTTAGAGGGGAATAAACGATTTAATTGCTTAAATTATAGCAAATATGGCTACCGTGTACTGAAATTCAAAATTCCCCAACTTTCTAACCTTTACAATTTGGAACTAGATTCTCGATAGATTGGCTACACTGTCTTAGGCGGTAATTTTAATTTACATTCGTAGAATACAATATTCACCATTAATTATATTATATTTAAACAAATAAAACAGAAGACAATAAATTACATTTGATACTATAAGAATATCTCTGCATTCAGCCTTTTTTTTAACAATGTCGAGTATATCCTCCGTTATTATTTAGTCTGACAAAAAAAATATTTGCAGCAGATAAGTCGAAGCAAATTGATTTCAAGCCAAAATAACTAATTTTGTTCAATTTTGTTCTAAGAATCGCTAATTATGATTAGTGAAAAATTTGAGCTAAATTTAGTCTCGTTATAGTTATTTTTGTACTACGGAAATAATGTTGGCAGACAGTGGATATAATTTTGCCACTTTTATAACCGTTTCAGTAAACCTTCTGATATATTTTTACCGATCAGTTATTTGATCAAAAACATTAAATTATTTATTACTGCATAGTTTTCTATGCTTAACAGGGTTTATCTGATCCTATAGTAACCACTATATAGTACCTTTTTCAATTATAATTTCTCTTCTTTTGATTTGTTCTAATTTGTTGGGATGAATCTGTCAACATGGCTGTAACATAACCTTGTTTACTGTCATTTTTGGGTGGTAAACTGTCATTTTTCACGTTTTTCATTATCATCTGTATTTTTCCGGAAGAAAGTTATCAAAAAAATGGCAAGTGATACGAAGAAATCAGACAAGAAATCATCGAAAGGACCAACGCCTGAAGAGATTTTGAACGGTTTTCAAACACTGCGTGCTGAACAACGTAATTTAGCTTCAAAATTAACAGAATTCGAAGCCGACTCAAATGAGCACAAGTAAGCCTCTGTTCAAGAATTTTCAACGAAACAAACAAATTTATCATTATTTATTAAAATATCGAAATGGCAGCTTTTAAAGAAATTTCCTAAAACATAACTTTTTTTTGTTGTTGCTTGCAGAATGGTAATTGCAACATTGAAGAATGTAAATGAAGATCGTAAATGTTTTCGTTTAGTTGGTGGTGTTTTAACGGAACGTAAAGTTAAAGATGTATTGCCGGCTTTAATTAGTAATTTGGAGAAACTGAAAGAATTAATTGAAAAATTAAAAGAACAAATACAGAAGAAAGGTGTTGAAATCAATGAATATCGAGAAAAATACAACATCAATTTTCGTGGTTTAGATAATTCTAAAGCTGATGAACCAACACCAACACCCGAACAACAATCGGAAAGTCGAGGAAACGTATTGGTATCATAATATCACAATATTATCATCGCTTAATATCGAAACATTTTTCGGTGAAAAAATAGAGTTTGTGGGTTTTGAAGGTTCTATCAATTGCACATGAATATATTTTGTGAATGGAATAAAATCATTTGAAATTTAAGTTAAATAAATCAAATTGAGTGCAATAAGCTAAAAGATGAGGAAATTTTTACTGCAAATTTGCCACTATTCATCAGTATTTCGAATCATTAATTGCCATACAAATTTCAAAAACTTCACACTTAAACATGTTCTGTTTAAGACGTTTGTGCTCTTATCATTTAGCAACTCTTGGAGTTTTCCAGGGTAGATTTTTTGCATTATATTTCTAACCATTTTCGCCCACACAAAATTTTATTTATTATAGAATCTTCGAAACTCGAAAACCATTTTTCTCTTTTTTTTAATAATTAATTAGTAATTTATTTACGCTATCGCTACTACTAATCGATCTGTATTCGTGTTTTTTTATATCGTAGAAAAATGATTAATTTTTAAATGATTGTACAGAAATTTGCGTTATTTCTTACATGTTATGCTTGATTTCTCCATACGAATAATTTGTGTAAAAATAAAACTTTATTCTTATCATATATATCCAGGTATTTATTTCAATTGAATTTCCCCAAATTGATTATAGATAAATATTACCGAATCCACTCTGTATTGATATTAGAGATATAAGTGTAGAGAAATAATTCTGAGATAAAAAAGTAAGATAACTGTAAAGCAAATAATAATTGGTAATATTCGTGATAAATTGTTTTTCAATTAAGTCGCAATATGTTCAATAAAATTCTATTCTTACTATTATTAATCGAGAATCATTTAATATTTGGTGATTTATTGTGTTCAGTTGAAAAGTGTATTTGCAAACGGGAAATTTATAAAAATTTCCCTGTAACAATTGTAGATTGTTACAGTATCGGTTTAGATGAATTCCCAAATAAATCGCAAGTAATTCACGATTTAAATATATTCGATTTATCATCGAATCGAATCAAACAATTAAAACAACAAAATTTCACTAGTTATAGTTTAAACGTGTTAAAATTATCGTATAATCGTTTACAATTGATTGATAGTGAATTTTTTATGAATTTACCAAATTTACAAGAATTATATTTGGATCACAATCAAATTAGTGAAATCAACGATCGGAGAATATTTGAGAAATTAACGAATTTAATCTATTTAGATTTAAGTTCGAATAATTTGAAACAACTAGCGTACGGTCTGTTTATTGAACAACAAAATCTCAAATTTTTAGACTTCAGTTACAACAAAGATTTGGCTACTACATGGTTGAATGTATCGGAGAATTATCTAAATGATAATTTAGCCATAAATACGAATATAACGCATCTTAGATTGAACCAAATCAATTTAAATAATCTACCGTATAATTTTTTTAATGATTATAACCAATTAAAGTATCTAACATTAACTGATAATAATTTTGATAATGTACCAAATCTGCCGTATAGTGTTCAATATTTGGATTTATCCGGGACGCATATAACCGTCTTGCAAGCGAAATTTTTCAATTATCATCAACTGAAAATACTGAAATTGAATCGGTTAAAACAGTTGGTATCAATTCATAAGTATGCTTTTTACAATTTACAATCATTGGAGGAGTTATCGATAAACAACTGTAATAAATTGCGTGAATTCAACGAGTTAGTTTTCGGTCTATTATCCAGAGATTCTGTATTAAAATTGAGAAAATTATCGCTATCCGGTAACAGTTTGAGTAAATTGAACTACACTTACCAATATTTGTTCGATAAATTGGAATTTATCGATTTGAGTTATAATCGATGGTTGTGTGATTGTGATCTGATTTGGCTGCAAAAATACCGGAATATTCTCCATAACACTTACAATCTAAGGTAATAATTTACGATGATTTATTATGCTAAAAATAATGAGTATTCTCTAATATATAGATGCACGACACCGAGCCCTTTGAAGCGTAAATTGCTCCTCGATATTAACGATGAAGATGTACCGGATTGTTATCCGGAGAAGTATGGCAAACGAGCCCACCGGATTATTCTACCAATACTACTAGTTTTAATTATAATCTTATCAGGATTGATTGTATATTTGATTTTCTATGCACCAAATTGGTATGGTGGCCGGTCGAAAACTGTGGGGCCTCAATCACCGTACAATCCGACCCGTCTTGAAGAAGACTGATTATTTGTATAATTCGTTAAAATAAAATATACAACAATAGAGTAGATTATACTTGAAAAATTCATGTTCAATGATATTCGATGAGTGTGTATCAAGGTCCGGTTGAATCGTTTCGAATGTAAACGGTGATTTCCATCATCATCATCATCAACATCCACCCCTTCCCCATTGTATTCTTCTACATCACTAAACTTTGTCTATACAGGGTAAATATCTAACCAAGTGAAAAATAATTGATAACAATTCCATTTATATTACACAAGTCGAATTGACGATATACAGGGCTGTTTTTTTAAAAGTGGTCGATTCGAACGAAACTCCTAGTATTTGGCGGGCGATTTGAATTATACTTTAAGGATTTTTAGGGGGACCCCAGAGATCATTTTAACAAAAGTAGAACGCCTTAGCTCGTTTAGAAGTCTATCAAAAAACGAATTTTTCGGCAATGTCGAAATTTTCAAAGATCCGCTGTACATGTAAAATAACTTAGAATGATTATAGATAGGTTTTTTTTCGGCCACTGTACCCTGAAAAAATTAAGAATCATTTTTCTCGGGCATCGATCGTGTAAAAAATTGAAATGCACTAGTTATGCGCCTCTTCAGTTGTTCTATTTTATCCTAATCGGTACGAGAGCTTCTGCTATCGGATTTTCTTAATTAAGAAAAATATATTGTCCGGTTGTTCTATCGAGGCGAAAGTCTTGGATGCGCACTAGCAAAATTGGGACGGTAGGACCGCTTCCAGAATTATTTTGGAATATCTCGTAGGCGTAGAAGTATTTGTATAATGACTATTTTTTAAAAAATATTACCTTACAACATTTTTATAACTTAAACTTACAACATTAATTTGACCCACAGAATACTTGTTGTTTACCTTTCTTTCAATATTGAAACTTTTTAGATGGTTCATTTGTTGCACTTGAGGTTCAATGTTTCTTATTTGTTAAAGCCTAGTAAAGAGACTCTCCTACTCCTTAACACAGGCTTACCTGCGTCAATTTTCGCCTCGATAAAACGACAGAACAGTAATTGACATTGGATACTTATAAACAAATAAATGTAGGCGATTTCTATCAGTTTCAATGAAAGGTAGGAAATCAGAGAAAATTGTAAAATCTAGATAACCTCAGATTCCAATAATAATAATAATAAGGTAGAAAGAGTTCAATGATTTCAGTGCGCTGATACTGTTTACAATGTTTTAGTGTCTTAAATTGTTGTCTTTAATTGATGCATTTTCATTCTTTAGAAAAAGTCGAGAGTTAAATCCTCATTCTTTTGTTTTTTTTCATTTCTCCCCTTTAATGTTCGAAAACAGATAATAAATTATGTGTAGGCATTTGTTTACACTTTAGGCACGTATGTATAAGTGTTTTTCTTTTCTTAAATAAACAAACTGAATCGTTGTTATAACAGGATTTTCCAGGGATATTCAAACGGTTCTTCTTACTGCCGACATGTAAATTTCGTACTAGACTTTTAAGGACCAATAATTTTTACAAAAAAGCAATTTATTTTGTTTTTTTGAGAAAATGTTTATTTTGGGCGTGTAAAATTCTTCTGCGGACCAATATCGGATTCTGTGCCAGGGGTTGAGAAGCATTGGTCTATAGACGTTCATAATAAACTAATGGGAGAGGACAATGACCGACACAGAGAGGTGAGCGACTTTTGCGTTTTAATGTTTCACGGTCAATATCGGATTGTAACTTTTTAATTTTTTTCGGGGCGTAAAAGACAAACTTCAAAAATCTAAATGTTACGAACGTATTACAATATTTTAACACTTTTGACCTGAAGCTTGTTGCGTATTCGAAAGTTAGCTTTGATTTCGCCCATTTTTCAACGAGCTACTGCTTTTGCTAAAGTGATCTCTGGGGACCACCCTCAAAATCCTCAAAGTATTATTCAAATCGCCCGCCAACTACTAGGAGTTTCGTTCGAATTGACCACCTTTGAAAAAAACACGGTATTTTTTTTGTTATAAAGGTAACTATATTTAAAATTTCTGTTATTGTTTAAAAGGATTTTCAAATTGATTCATTACAGTGTGGAGATTTAATAGACTTTAAAAGTTCACCCTCTATATTTAACGCATCATTTTAAGCTCATAATACCGTATGTAGTAACTAAACAAAAAAGCAGAGCCCACCCTCTTTATAGATTGTATTTATTTTTCACGCTATAGAGTTTTTTTTTTGTTAATGTCGTTGTATGATCGGATTTTCTACAATGTATGTTTTGTTACAATTACCAACTTAACAGATGTAAATAGATGAAACTATAGGATGTATTTGAATTGGATAACATGTATGTAATCAGTTAATCCTTCTCGAATAAACTACATACAGATCAATGCGTTTGGAATTAATATGAAGCTGTAATTTGAATTTGAGAAGGCTGCAATTATTTTTGGTTTTATTTATTTTTATCTTTTACTCAATGATTATTAGTCTTCTTTAACTAATTTCGTAATACATCTCGTATTTTGAGTAACGTGGAGCTGTAATTTAAATTTGAGAAGTCTGCAAGTATTTTTAGTTTTATTGATTTTTATCTCTTACTTAATGATTGGGGGAAACCGGGGTACATTGAACAATGAAAAGTCTGCATTGATTCAATAATTTATTTTTACAGTCAGTTCTTTCCTAAATAATTTTAAGCTTTCATTTTCAATAAACATTCATCGATCATATAAATTAATCATTTTAAGAAAACAGTATTATTTCAATAGTGATATTTAAAAAAAGTGCAATTAGTCCCAGGACCAGGATAAATTGAATTTGAATCAGGGTAAATTGAATTCATGCCAAAAAATATTTTTAGATACAAAATTATCATCTTATTAAATTATTACTTGTATGACTGCGATAATTGCATTTTTTGTGAAATTTCCAAATCAGTATAAATAAAAATTTTAATGGTTGTTAGGTTAGCGCTTGAAAATTAATTTTTGCGGCTAAACACCAGAGGGCTATTTGAACCAACTGATTAACATGGTCGTTAACTACCTATGTATATACTATGTAATCTGTGTCGTCTATGCGCATACAACTGCGCTGTCATCAAGCTATTTTGCCCCAACCTTTTTCCTCGAATCACATTTTTA
>JAZBGW010000984.1:0-18676 GCA_037464815.1 Mylabris variabilis
CGTTGATTCGATTAAATCAAAGAAAGACTTAATTAATGAGTAAATTATTTTTTTTGTTATAATTATTATAAAAATTCATAATAGTCTTAGAAATAATGAAAGGTTGTTGTTTCAAAAGTCAAGGCTTTTCCTATAGTACTTAATTTTCTATACTTACGTACATTTGAATTAAACTTTGTTGATTTTCAATTCATTTAACGATGCATTTTTATTTCCATCTTAATTTATATAAGTGCAAATCGTGTAAATATTACTATTATTGTTTTTTACCTTTTATAAATTGATTTTTGTGACAATAATTATTTATAAATGCGAGACGATATCAATTTTGAAATAGTTAATGACATCATCGTCGTTACTATCAAATCCAATTTATATTAAAGTTCTAGATTCTTTTGTTTTCATCTATTATGGAACAAAAGTTGACTGTTTTGAAGGCACTTTGTTCACTTTTATAAAAGTAAGGGAAAGAAGAAATTCTTTCCCATCTCATTTTCATTGTCGTCACTTTTACAGTAGCAATTCATAAACTTTAATACAAAAGAACTTGAAGAACGGTTTTCATACTTTTGCTCACGTTATGCTTTCCAAGTTTACACACACACATATTCACTCTTACGATTACTGTATTCGGATAGGCGAATGTATAAATATTTATCTGTAGAAAAAATACCTGTAAATCCATTACACGTGTTTGAAAATTTATGTAAATAGTTAATATTTGTATAACTTTGAGATTTTATAAACCCAACGGTTGTATTTATATTCGCTAAATATCATTTTTGTCGTTACAGGAGTTGGTCTGCCGACTGGCGTTACAATGCGTGAGAAGAAAAGCGGTGCATTATCACGTATGCAAAAATTACGAAAAAGACTGTCACATTCCTTTGGACGTTTATGTAAGTGTTGGAAATTTATTTATTCTAAAAGTAAATCTAATTAATTTTAATTAATTGCATTTGAAAAACAATGACGTTGAAGATAAATTCGACTAAACTAATTAATTAATTCTCATTTCTGTTAACGACACCATCTCATTATTTTACAATTTTGATGAAATTAATTAATCATTATTTTAGAAGTTTTGAACGTCTCTTGTTATTTCTTTTTCTCCTTTCTTATTCTTTTTTTACTTCGTTCTATTTTCCAAGATCGATTATCCTCAAGACCAAGTGAAAAATGTTTGATATACTACAGACTTGTATATATTTACATTTGATTGATGAAAGTGACCACTTCTATATTCGATAACGTGTTAGAAAACAGACTACAGAATAAATTACAAGTCAAACTTGTGTGAGTGTTTTTTTATTGATTGTCCTTGGTGGATATAAACGTATTGTTATTAGAATCGATTATATGTAAGGCTGTTTTATGCGGAGAGTATCAAAACAACTCCCACTTCGATTTTGTAATTATTTAGATAGCTTTTTTCAACATGATAGAGCTTTACTCAACATTTATACTTAGAACCCGCAAAAAGTCATATTTTGTGGGCCATATATAGTAGAAACGTAGAAACATCTATCATTTTATTCTTCCATTAGTATTTTTCAAGGTGTTTCAATTTTTGTGCAACAAAGACATAGGAATCAGTTAACTGTCTGTATACAGGGTGAAATTGAATTCATTTGAATCTCTAAGCGATATGTAGGACCCGAAAAACTGAGCCGATTTGTATAATATATTAGAGGCCCAGTTTTCGAGGAGAAAAGCTTTGAAAATTTCGACAACATTCTTAGAGCCATTGGAATAGAAACCCTCTATTCTACTTAATGATCGTATGGTTTACGGCTTTAAAGGTAATTCGATTTCACTCTCTATACTTTTTAAATGTTTCCAATTAACATTGCCAGTTCGGTATAATTTGATTGTTTCATTCATGCAAAAAGGGATTAAAAAAATGTGTCTCTCACCAACAAATGCGTCAATAAATAAATAAAAAAAAACAATGAACTGTATGTGAGACATTTATTCTGTATGTAGTAAGGTTTGTGTGTAATGCACATATTGAAAAGGAAATTTAAAAAACATCTGCTGGAATTATTTAATGGTGTGAAAATAAAATGTTTATAGGAACTTATATTGGATGAGTCATAAAGGACATATGTGTATGTATGTATGCAATAATGAACAATCGTAACAAAAACATTGTCTGTTTTCTATTATAGAAGAATTACATGACTAATATTGTTTTATTTTGGGTTGGTTTAATTTTCTTTTCGTTTTATAATAAATAAATGTGGGTATATCTATTACTAATAATAGAAACGATCAATGATTTGAGAGAATATTCAACAAATTACTCATTTATTTCGATCAATTCTATTCTTAAAACTATATTACGTATGTATAACTAATAAATTTTCTAGTTATCAAGATCAATTATTTGCATTTTAGAAATATAAGTAGTAGAATTGGCACGACATTACTTACTACTATTAGTATACACTGTTTGACTATTAAACAGTCTATCGTAGATGTTATTTATTTGAGCAAACTACAAGAGGTCAATAACATGAAACGTTGTGTTATAAATAAATCAAAAACTTTATTATAATCCTGAAATTTGTAACACTTTATCAATTTAAATTTGTGTCTTCCTCTCTTCCTCTATCAATACTTTTGCTTTATCATCAATATTCTAGTAAGAGAATTTACATTTAAAATTAGATTGTAAGAAAAGTCTTTCCTTTTATATTTTGGCTTCTTTTTAGTTGTGGTAAACTTCACAATAATAGATTCCTAAAGTTGTTGTAGTAGTAGTAGATATCTGTATGAGCTGGCTTTATTGAAATGTTAATCCGATTTAAATTTGTATTGAAGAAGTTGTGGAGAATTTCCCATTACTTTCTTTTATCCAAAAAAACAAGAAAGAATATTTGTATTTTTGGTCAGTTCTTTTGTGTTGCTTAAAAATCCCCCGAAAACACTAACGGAAATAATTACATAAATCTATTTAAAATGTCTCAAAATCAAGTCTTACTTTGTGTATGTGTGTGATTTAATGTGTCGTTTGCACGATGCTCATAAAGTTTAATTGCAAATTGAGTGACGCTTGAGGAAGTTGTTGAGAGAATTCTCTAATTATGTTAACGAACTGTATGAGAATCTCGGTATAATTCTTATTTCATCTCGTAATTATATCGTTGATTCTGTGACTTTTGTGGGGAGCAGTAGCGTAGTAACAAGTTAACAGGCCCCAAATTTACATATTACCAACGTTTTTTTATTCATAACTTTGCGTACGGATTTTCGTAGAAGGCACTGAACCCTACTCGCAACGCCACTGGTGGAGAATTATCGATTTTTAATCCATTTTACTCAATTGATATAAATTAAGGCGAAACAATAATTCAATCCAAACCTAAAGGAAGAATCTATAAAAAAGACGTATTTCATTCTGACATCTGATATTTCTTCTATTTCTTTGGGCGACGTTGAAGACTTTATTGAATTTCAGGGGTGTTTTCTTTTTCAGTTCGTTCACAATTTAAATGTGTTGTACACTTGAGATAACTTTCCCATGGGATTTCGACAAAATTATCGATTTATTTATTTATATTATTTGTTGCTCTTAAATTTAACATTTAAAACTTACATATATCCTTTCTCTGGAGAATAATTATTGTATGTAAAATTTACAATATTGAATTATATAATGGTCCATGTTCGTTTCATGTTACAGTAGTTTCTATCGACCACAACTGGTGGGAAAAGTGGATGAAATATTCATGAAAGCCGCCGTCCTAAATAAAAACTGTCATAACTCTCCGAAAATAAAAAATATTGACTGTTGCAGATACTTGTTGTATACATATATATTTTTTCCCTTAAATTTATATCGACATGAGAGATTTATTTTTAATAAAGGCAATGAAATTAAATTTTAAAGTACTCAAAGAACTTGGTTGTAAATTAATATTTTTTTGCCATAGAGAGCAGTATTTCCCAAACTTTCGACATCTGTGTACCTCTTCTATAATTTTCATAACACTGAGTACCGGTTATCAAAAAAATTGCATAATTTTTTTTCTTATTTAGCACATAAATAGAACGATAAACGAAAAATAAAATTCATAATGCTGCTTGTTGCACCAGGCGTAGTCAAAGTCGTTCGGTGCAACGTCTCCCAGGGAGTACGCGTACCACACACAGTTTGGTAAGCACTACCATAGAGGAAATAATTGTTTTCTGTCAATAGATAAGGCGAAACAAAGCAAATAATGGTCAATCAAAGATTTAAGTTCGATTAAATACGATTCACTAACTAGCAGTAGTAGTTTATATGGGTTTTGTAGACGAATTAAATTGAACTTGCAACTTTATCTTTCGTAAAGCAAACAAAAACGTACACATCGAATGTATGCGTGTGAGTGTGTATCTGTGTTCTACTGTGAAAGGATTTCAGTAAGAGAAATTCTTCGATTGTATATCTCCTACATATAAATCTGCTGAATCAAATAAAATTGACTGACATCTATCATATTGAAAGATGAAAATCGTTGAATACAAAATACGTGTTTTGTTATAAATTCTTATAAAAAGAAATGCAAATCAGGAAAACCTAGAGTTATACATTTTCTAAACAATTTTTCGTATACCTACCTATAAATGGAAATTTTTGTTTGTGTTAGATGACTGGCAATATTAAAATTTACTCCATTCTTGTTAAGTAATTCTAGTGATAAGGGAAAAGTTGCGAATTTGCTGGTCAGCAAAAATTTATGCATTAGATCTTTGATTGATTTTTTTCTCTCTCTCTCTGTTCAGTTTTCCACCTTTTCCATGTTTGGTGAAATAAAATTCATAGTAGACATTGATAAATTTCTCTTAAAATTATTACGCTATTTGTTTCACCCTCCCTACTCGCATGTCACCTACACAAATCTCTAATGATTCAATCTGTCTTTTTCCTAGCAATTACCCTTGCTAGATTAATAATTAACAATTAATCCATACAACGGTGCTAAAAACGACAGCTGAGTAAACGAGCCACTAATTGCATTTTCTCTAAACGTATATAAGAGTATGTGTATGTGAGAAGGGGTTAGGGGTTGTATAATAATCTATGGCTGCCTTCTAGTGGAAAATCAATGCGTGTCATAACTTTGTTTTAGATGAGGGATTGCAACTTTATTTCTAGCCGTATTTTGCCCTTCTACCATATAACTTTTGATAAGAAGGGGTAAGATTTTCTTGATTTTCGTTGAGTAATCGTCTAATTAACTTTGACAATTTCTGATTGATTTTTTGCGTATTGTTAAGGAAGTTTCGGTTGAAACTCTGTAAGTCTACGTGTAAAATTCTAATAAGTTCCACTTAGTGGTTTAATTGATTAAGTTTGGAAGGATAAATAGATGGTTGAACGAAGAATTTAATGTCAAAATTTCCTGTCTAAAGCTATACTGCTGTGCAGTTGTTTTAAATTAATTATCTAAGCTTATAATTGAGGATAATCTTTAAAAGTTTTGTAGATCCTAATCGAAACGCGATCAAAACTTTCTCACAACATTAGTGTCGTGTTTTATTAGAATTACTGTTGTACCTTTGGAGCTACAAGTAGATATCAGTTTGAAAGTTGGATTCTAAGGGTCCTAAAAAATTCATTATCAGAAGCTGGTTTATAGCCTTTGCAAATTGAATTGAATATTGTATAATGTAATTGTAAAATAAATGTACCCACAGAAAACAGTAGGGGATGGTGTTTTTTTTTTCATCATGTCTTCTCATTTTATCATAGATATTTTCTACTCGTATTCTTCTATTCACCCTATTCTCGTCAATAAAATGTGAGTGTTTTACAAAGAATTTACTTTTTTAACGTATAAAAAGTTTAACGTGTGATTTGCATGACTTGAAAATCACAAGATCAAGATTCAATATGTGAAAGAATTCTAAATCGTTCGACAATTTCCTTTCACTTTACAATTTAAAAACATTTTGTCATTTTTTTCGACCATAGAAAAAAATATTTACAATTATAGATTTTTATTTTAACCTGCCATTTGTAATAAATAGGCTATCATCTTGGGTGAACAATCTTCGGGGATTAGAAGATGTGCGGTCTGTAAAATATTTATCAAGGGTCGTATCTATCATCTTAAATTGGAGTACGAAAACCTTTTGCACTGTACGTTTTTCTTTCTTTTTCTAATGTTGCCCTTTTGTTATCAAGATTGATGATGAGATGACGAATGGGAAAGATTACACACTATTCGAGATTTAAGTGAAATTATGCTTATTTTCCCCCCATCGTTTATAAAACATTTTAATAACATCAATTATAAGTGTTGTTAACACTGTGTGTGTTGTTATTGTGTGCTATCCATCATTCAAATAAAGACAGTTAACACATGATGTGTAATTTGACCAATATTGAGTGTTGACATATGTTGTTGATACTGCAATTGTTCCCTCTTCTTGTATATAACGAAATATCGGTTTCGAAAATAAACTTTTTCATGAAATATTGATGAGATAGATCGTATACTGAAAGGGAATTATAACTATACATACCTATATAACTTATATGTTTTCCTTATTTTTAATGTATAAAAAGGAAATTATTGAAGTAATACAAAATTTGCATTTTCATCGGAATTTATCAAATCGAATTTAATTAATTTCACAATCATTAAATGCATTTAAATATAATGAGATAAGCAATATCATTTTGACTAGTAAACATGGTAATAAATTCATAGTCAACAATTTCAATATAAATTAAATTGACGAATCAATTTTAGATGTAAATGTGATATAATAATGCTTGTGTATATAGCAATCTGAAATATTGTTCGTAGAATATAAATTAAACGTCATCTGTGACCAATCTGACATTATATAAACGGGCGCTATATACAACTTTCCTAATTATTATCTTGTTGAATGAATAAATACAAAATCGAAATAATCAACATATTGTCATTGAAGATAACTCTCAAATACAAATTCATTACCTTCATTTTGTTCTTTTCCCATTTATTTGATTGATTCAAATTGAATTTGCTGTAACAACGGTAGTGGTATACTTATAATTCAGAAATTGATTTCTTGATGGTACTTCCGGTTTCCTTGAAAACGAACTTAGCCTATTGATGTATTTTAAAGTGATTTTGAGAGAATATTTTGAGCTTCTTTTACATTGGAAAATTACAGTATTTTAAATGAAGTTATCGTAAATGGAATAGGTATTTGAATATTTGAAATTTTATCCTTGCAACAAAAGTGATTGTGATTGTTCTATTAATTAATACCTACTTTCACTATTTTTATTTGATAGAATTTAAAGTCAGCAACATTATAAAAATCGTCGAATTTAGAAAATTGTAAATTTTTAGGTAAAATAAAGAAATCTCCTATTGTATTATTATTAAAGATGTTAATTTGTGTTTGATTTTCATGTCTCTTGATTTGTTTGCTTGCCATTTAAAAATACATAATTTGGAATGTTTTCAGAAATTTCGAGAATTTAATCTAAAGACTACTTGTTTACAGTTAAGAAATAAACTTAATGAGGTACTTCCTCTTGTTAAAATTTTCTTGTTGTTCAATTTATCGATTTCTGTTTTGTAAATGAACAATATTATGAATCGTTTCGATGCTAAGCGCAACTTTACATAAATTTGTATTAATAAATTGACACACTGATTGACATAAACCAGGTTGATTATCGTAAGGGTTGCATTGCTGAAAGAAGTCACGAATAATTTGTACAAGTCGAAATAACTTGTCTGCGATTATTAGAGTGGTAGTATTTTTATCTCATAAAATATAGAAATATTATTTAAAAATTAAAAGAAAAACGATGAACGTCATTAGACAAACCTTTTATTCGTCTAACTGATCGTAGTATCTGAATTATTTATAAATCTTCTGTAGGTATATTTTATTATACGATTTTACGATATTTTTATGTTGCTGATCAATTACCCCTTTCCTCACTATTTAATGCTGAATATCCACCATTACCACAGCTGCATTGTTGTAATTCCATTATACAAAACCGAGTGAAGTGGTATTAGTCAAGCAATTTTAGCTTATTGGAGTAAAATCAAATAGTTGAATTGCACGGTTCTGTCAATTGAAATTTGTATAACTATTGTAAATGATAATGACCTTTAATTGGTTTGTAAATAATATTGAAGTGGAACATCTACCAAAAATACATGGTGCGAATCTTCAAAACATTGTATTTTTATGAATTAAATTAATGGTTATATGTGTTCGGACCGTACAATTTTCCAACAATCATAAATCATCATACATATGGTTATTTCACATAAAGTTCGTTTTTTTTTGTTCAAATAGTGAATAAGTTCTTCTACTATTATTACTGGGATGTATATACGTCCGTTTTTTAATATTCTTTTTCCAACAAAACACCAGAAGAATTATTTTCCGGATGAAATGACACAACCAAATTCCTCAATCTATCATAAGCTTGAATCATGTTTTTCTGTGTGTGTGCTTTGTTATCCTTATAAGAAATAGATGAAGGAGATTATATGATATAGGAAGTATTCTTTTTTTATATATGTATTTATTCTTGAAGTAGTCTTTTCGATATTGTGGGTGAGAAATCTTATTTGGAATCATATTTTCTTTTGAGGGATTATTGAGGTGGGACTATACATGGTGTTCCCCATAGTATCTTCTCTCTTCTATTCTGTACAAACAAATTGTTGGATAGTATTCAACGTATAATAACTAGTATAAAAAAGATGAATTCTCTTTGAAGGATGATATTTTAAATGTAATCGCCTTTAAAAATTCAATTATTCTATCTAGTTTTCTTTTCGAATTGTTTGTCTGGTGTTGTGACACGTCGGCTTCTAGGTGTTTTAACTTTAGGAACCTTATATCCTGTGTTGTTATTGTCGTCTTTTATGTGTTATATATATACCGTATTCAAATGAGTATTGTTCCTCGAAACTAAGTCGAGTTATGCATTCAAATTAGTTTTATAACGAGTAGATATATTTGAAAATGTACAATAGGACAAACTATTTGATTAAATTTACTTTTACATTATTTAGAAGGGAATTAAAAGAGTTTTTATTTCAAATTTTATTGTAATTTGTTTATATTTACTATAGATAATAATTTAATAATAGGCGGTATTATTGCAATAGAATTTGTATTTTTATTTTATTGAAGCTTATGTTTAGCTATAAATAAAACAAATTAAAAAAACAATTCTTTCTATTTATGTTTACAGTTAATTAAAAAGAAATGACAAATGCATTTCATTTAGCGTTTAAAATCGGTTATAATTATGTTGTATTTTAATTAATTAGACAACTGTCTATGGGTAGAGACACATTCTTTTCTATTTCAATCTTAATTAAATTCTATGCAATAATACAAACGTTCATTATACTTTTAACTGTTAATTGTCGAATAGTAGAATCACCTTTTGTCACACTAGGCAAGTGTAAAAAATGTATAAAAAATGCTGGCATTAATCCAATCTTGATACGTTCTGTAAGTTTGAAGATAGTTTAAACAATTTGCTTTTATTACTGAACTTTTTTAATAGTTAACTTGCCAAGTTTTTAATAGTTGTTGTAAAATTTCAGTGGAATAAAATTCGATTATATTTATTGATATAAAACACAATCGGAACAGAAAATTAAATTATAGGATGACAACTATTGTTTGATTTATATGAAAATATTGATTGAAGTTTTTGTGAGATAGAAAGTTGTCAGGCCTGGAGATTTGGTTTGTTACCGAATGATATTGACTTGTTTTGTTTCCGGAAGTGTTGAAAAATTAATTCTATGTACAGAAGATAAACGCTGGCGTTCAAGATCAACATGAGCCCTCTAAAGAAATTATTTCTTTTATAATGAAAAAACAGAGAAGAATATTTTCCATTCTATTATAAGATATGGAATATTTGAAGTAAAGGCATTGAACTCTTATTATCTACAAAAGAAACTTTGAAAATATTGAAATTCACGTTTATTTTTTGTTTTGTTTATAGAGTTTGCTTTCGTTCCGGAAACTTTTATTGAAGTTTATTTCTCGTGTTTTCGTTCTTTGTCAATAGAAACAAAACCAACAAGTTTGGATTTCAAACTATTTTTCTCTGTTATTACGTTGATGGTAGTGATGATGCTGACGTCAATCCAACCCTTTATTGTAATTAGTAAAAAACATTAACGATTTAATACGTAGGGGTAGGGTATTAAAACATGTGAACAATCCAATCCACAACCCCTTTATCATAACCCTCAATTACGGAGGCACAACAATAATCCATCCACCATCATCAGAATAGCAGCCCCTACGTTGTTTTGAAAATTCTATGCATACAAATTATTCGTACAGTTATTCATATGATTTATAGTTGATTTAACTAATATCCAACAATAATGGTTTTAATCAAACAATTTATTACATTTTTATTATCTACTTTCTTTACAAGTCTTATCTTCTCTAGTTCTATATACATATGGTGGAGTATAACTTGCGGAAAGAACACGTAAAACAAACATAAGTTATTGGAGATAAATTCACTGTAATCAAGAATTATTTGCTAGAGCACATCTTATGGTATACAAGAATGAGACTAGACTGTTTGGGGATATTGTTGTTGGGAAGTTTTCGCGATTAATGTTTGATTACCTCCCAAGAGAAGTTAAACTTTGATTTTCGTTGTTGTTTATTTCTTTGAACTTTTACCATTAATCCAGATCAAAGTTAAAACATTTTTTTGGTAATATTCGCGAGACGGAAACTTTTTAGTAAAAAAAAAATATGGGAAAGTCTTAAAAACTTTTACAATATAGGTCCAAAAATAACATTATGTGGAAAGTTAAAAATCATCAAAAGCAGCGTATCTTTCCCCGATCTCGATAATATTAAACTTGATCGAATTGAACAAGTTTTTACAGTTTATATTTAATGCTTTCTAAAATTATTGTTTTAAAATGGAAGATAAAACCCTCAATGTTTTGTGATCTCTTCAGTTTTGGCCAATAAAGGAACGAATTTTCTTAACATCTTTTCCCCCTTGATCTTGTCTAAAATGCAGCTTGTGCCTCTCTTTCTTCTAGAATATAAAATGACTAGTCGTTTTTAGTTAAGGATGTTTTTAATTAAGAACTGCTGGTATTTATTTAAACTTACTTAATCTAAAGTCTGATGGAATTTTACTGGTTGTTATGGTGAATGAGAGTGGATAAAGAGGCTTGATTTTATACACAAATTGGAATTAATTAAAATGAGGGTAATGCTTGTAGTTATAAATTTGTTCATTAAAAAAAAATCGGCGAAGGGAGAGTAAACTGATTCTAAAATCTTGTACCCCTCTAGTAAACGTTCGATTGTTTCATTTATTGTTAGTTCCAAATTGAACGTTTATCGATACGACAATTATTACTTTATTCGTCGATTTAGAATGGTTTAATTCGCCTGTCATTCCATTCAGAAAATTGAGATGAATATGGTAATTGGTGTTTCTTTTTGTTTGTCCATTTGTCATATAAATAATAATGTTTTTATTGTTCTTTGGAAAAAAAAGCTCTTTACATTGCTTTTATTCTTGTTAATGTCTATTTTTAGTTGCAATTTTACTTCGGATACTTTTAATATTAGTAACAACAACACTTGTTGTATATATTTTCAGACTATGATGTCATTAATAAAATTAATTGGAACAATTCAGTTCAATTCAGTTTTATTAGAGAGTGCTGTATAATCTTTTCCTACTATAAAAAAGACTATGGTTTATGATACAGTAATAACATCCTGTGAACAATTTGTTATAAAACAAAAACTAGTATATTTTTTCCATTTTCCCTTCATTTTCATAATCCTTGTCTGCACCCCCTTAAAAGCTGGATGATATATAGCAAGCTCTTGGAAAAACCTCTTTGCACCTGGACACAATCTTGTATCTTGTTGTTGTTTCAGAAAGTGTAAACTTGAGCTTTATTATCTTCCGTTAGTCATTTCAAAGGGATTTTACAGGCTTGAGACTATCCATCCCTGGTATTATGACGCCACAACAATATAACGTTTAATTAAGTACCTAGACCTTTTGTTAATTATCAAATTTCTACAAGGAAAAATTACTTTGAATACACAATATATATAGATAATCGAATAAAAAGGGTGTAAATTGATTGATCAAAGCACGACTTGACCTTCCGCCAGTAACAAGATCTTTCATTCTCGTAATTAATCAAAGTCTCAAAAGATTTCCATTAAACATACACCACCACCACATGTACCTAGTAGTACTGTATTTTAGATTGATTGAATCATCAAATTTCTCTTCTACCAATGACACTATGTAATAAATTAAACTTGCAGCTTAATAATCATAGACGATTTAACAGTTCAATTGTTTCATGATGATAAGACGCAATCAAGAGGGGAAAATCAAAAGAAAATCACAACCACCTCCACTTCTAAGTTATTGCTATAGGGGTAGAAAACAGATTGACCTATGTTCAATCTTTAACGTTAGAAGCAACCAACCCGAGTGTAATTATAGATTTTTTTTGTTATGAGAATTCATCACGTGTTTCTATCGCCCTTCTGTTATCTTACTTAACTTTTTTCCCACATCTTAGGGCTGTTTTAATGAAACAGTTGATTTAATGGAGAAATGTAGGTATGCGGAAGTTGTCTTGCTTGATTCAATTAAAATATATTTCTCTTAATTGTGATGTTATATAGACAAAAGAATCATTGTTAAAATTCTTGTTAAGAAGAGTAGAGGAAAGGGTGAGACTTTCTTAAAGTCAAGAGGATAGTTGTCAGTTGCAGTCAATCCAATACGAATTCTATATTGTCACAGATAAACGTTCCAAAGTGGTTTTCATGTGGTGTAGAAATAGGGGATAAAATGTGAAAATGGGAGGGTTGACATGAAATATTGATGAAGAGGGTTGGTTAGCTGTATGGATGATCACGTTGTTTCGATATTAATCAAATAAAACTAAATACATTTGATATGCGCGTTTCTGAAGAAATCACCAGATCTTCTCTATTGAATTATTTCTTACTTGAATGAAATTTGTTGTCTGTCTATCTGTCTGTCTGTGTTTTATAGATAATCATGTTTTGTTAATGTTGAAGAGGGCTGAAGAAGGGAAATAATAATGAAAAGCTGTTAAATTGCTTTTACGCTAAAGTTTCAAGTAGTGACATTTGATAGTAAAGATGTTGTCTGTATTGTTCTTATTGTTTTCATTCGACTTGTTTTCATCATAATTTCTGTTTGAAATGAAAAACTGTCTTATCTTCATTTTCAATTATTTTCTGCAGTCTTACACATGTACATAACGAATCTGCTTTGGACACTTCTACATCAAAATTCATTAAATTTGTTAATTTTGTTTAGTTTTTTGCTATAATAGTCGACTATTCTTGAATGTGTTGCTCTTAAGAAAAACCATCCACCTTTCTCATTTCCTTTATTTGTATGGTGAAAGTGAATTCGGAAGTAATCTACTTTTCCCTTATAACGCTATTCATTCTATAGCAATACACTGATAAACGAATTCGTTCTATAGATCATTGAAACATATATCCGGTGTTGTATAGAAAAATACCTATAATTTCTTTAATGAATAAGAAAAATAATGGCCCTTGAAAATACCACTTTAATACATATTTATTAATAATATTTTTTTCTACTTAAATTAAGCTAACAGTAACGTATCAATATCATGGCGTCTACGTGAACAAAACAAATTCTCTTTTACAGTCACAAATCACGTAGACAGAAATCCACAAATAAAAGGGTGCAGTTTATGATGATTGTGAAACAGTCATTGACACGTACCAACCCTCTTTAAATTTAACGCTTTTCTGTCTTCATTTTGTTAGAACAGTGGTCTTCAACGTAACATCGGAGGGTGGTTCGTATGATTGCTATATGTATAGTTTTAGTGGCTACTTTATACAAAATTTTGACAAACAATGTATTATTACTAAATTCCGCTTTGATTATTTCTTTTCAACGTCTCTACTAATTGTCATAATATATATAAAATGGTAAAGTTTCTTCATTGAAGGGAATTATCATTTAATTTTTGAGTGAGAAAGGTCAAAAAATCCTCAGTTTACCCTTTAAAATACATAAAGATTATAGGAAATAAAAGATGATTTAGTGGATAATAGGGAAAAGTTGACAGACGATTTGTTAATGTCCGTTTCAATGGCTTTGTTACAGTTTAAGGGCAAAAAAGGGTCAGTACGGATTTATTTTTACACATCCTGAATATTCATACAAAAACTTCCGCGTTTTTTTTTGCATTTTGTGTTGGAAACTTGACAATTCCACCATAAATAATCCGATTAAATCCTGTATTATTATTTTTTATGTACATAAAAATAACAAAGTTATGAAGAAGACTGTTGAAATGATAATAACAACACAATTTATTGTAAAGTTTTCGCCATTTTGATACTGTAATTTCTTGAATAGAAAAAGGGGATGTGCGTAAACTTTTAAATATAACTATACGGCATTGATATATCTAGATAATTTTTCACCATTATTCACAGGTGTATATTTAGAGGGGTGAGTTTTTTTCTCTCTTCTGTATATGAATAATTTTATGAAGTATGACATTTCACTGGGAAAAATCTACTCCCTAACATGATAGATACAGAAGTTGATGTGTTTGTTCATTCTTTCTTCGTATATTGTTTTTTGGGATTATAATGTATCTATAAAAGATTTAACGGAGACAAATAACTTGTCGTATTTTGTTTCCAAAGATCCAACATCGTTCATCTTCTATCCCAACAAATTGAAGTAGAAATGTGCAGCAATGTAGGAATTTTCCTTGATTTGGCTTTATGTTTTAAAAAATTTGACACTAAAACGTTTCTTTACTTAAATCATTGTTGAAGTCGAAACGTTTGTATCAAACGAAAAGACAATCTGAATATTTTGAATTTTAAAATCAAAATTGTACGTTAAATGTACGTTGTTCTTATAAAAGTAGTATTTCACTAGTCTTCTTCATATTTATTACGGATGACTCTTGTTTTGTATTCAAAAATGAAAATAGCAACAGTAACATTAACGATATTTAAAGCTTTTTTAAACAAAAGCTCGTTGCCATTGTTATTCTATTCCGTTTGAGAGTTAACAATACCAATTTTTTTCCTATTATTTTCAAAACAATTCATGAAATTTTTAATAAGCCGCTGTTTAAATTCTTTTATTTATAAAGCACACATAACTGAAATGGACGAACCACTCGAATATTTAATTTCTAGTATATGAATTTCCCTTAAATTCAAAGTTTATTTATTTAAAAAATAAAAATAAAAATGGAACTGATTGGTTTTAACTTGCAGCGGTATTAAGAAATGGACTAAAAGAAAGGGCGGTTGATTTGTTTATTGCCAACGCGTGTTTTTAAGATTCTTGTACAAATACGGGTGATGTTGGATAACACCCGTGAAACCATGTTCCCGTGGGAAATTAAAATTATTGAAATGTTACTTTAAGATTGGAATAAATCGAAAGAGGACTTGGTTACGAGCCGTCTCAGCGATAAGACGTATTCTTTGTTGTTGACACTTCTTGTACAAAGTTTGAAATTATTTAATTATAACATCCTGGCGCAATTGAGAATCATTTTTGTTTCAATTAACAAAAACACCATATTTTAAAATAGTTTAAATTACAAATTAAACCTAACATAAACATATAGATTTTATAGAGTATAATATTGGTAAACTTTCATAGATAGTTACGGGCTACCATTACTTCTTCGATATAGTTGCAAATACACCCTTGTATGTATCGAATTTCCTTTTTCCTCTCTGCTACACACGCGAAACAAATTTTTAAGATCTGTTTAATGTTGGGACAAAATTTCCGTCTCTCGCTTTGACCTACATGCAGTTTGCCTGGTTCCGATTCTCTTTTCTCTTTAGGGTCGTTGCGATACCGACGCCCCGGTAGCTAGCTATGTACAGTTGTAGCATTTTACCAGTGCCGAGTACTGTGACCCCTATATCGATCCAAGAATTGCCTTTATGTTACTACTACTACTACTACTTCTACCCGCTACAACTGTATATTCATGTATTGTACAAGTGTTAACAACGCTATTGTTAAACGTGGAGAGATGGTGAATCTCCTACTTGAAACTAGATCTTTGCTCTTCCCATATCAATTAGGTCGATTGTTGTCAACCATTGTTGATGAGGGTATTTGCGATACGTTTTACTATTAGATTTAGTTGTATACTGTACTAGTACATGACGTAAATTTGTCATTTTCCTCGTTTAAATTGTCGATTATGATAAATTGTTAGACGTGGACAATTCTTGTTGTTATAATTTTCAAGTGAAAATAAAGTTTTTAACGCGTTCTAACTTTGTAATCATCAATTTTCTTCAAGATTAATTTGTTTAAAACTGTTGTGGAACATTTTGTGGTTGCCTCTGTGTAGATATTATGTTGTTAGATAGAATGTTTCACGAATCGAGTAGTCGTAAAGAATTACCATTGTTATTGTTGTTTGTCTACATCTAAGAAGATCGTCTTAAATCTATTGTCTTATTTTCTTGTCTTTTAAAAGCCAATTCAAGTTAAATTATTACCTCTACAAATCGATGTAGAAACAAACATTTTTATTTCCACTAATTAATTTGATTTGTTTTCTAGCCGTGTCCAAGGAAGAATCTGAAGAACACAATCATGGAAAGTTGCCATATAATGGTTATAGTGATGAGTTTCTAGATCGTTTAGAACCTAATGGGAACATACCGGCCGGAAAAGATATTAGATACGGTAAGTGATTTTTTTGCGTCCTTCCTCATTTTGAAGGTTTATTATATTATTATTATTAATTTTGCTTTATATAGTTTCTAAATTTAATTGAACCAAAACTAGTATTTTAATTGGTAATTTTCATTTAAATTTAGTCGTTTTGTCACAACTTCCCTAACTTGCAATTAGATGCTCGTTGAATAGGTGACTAACAACCAGAACTGCAATTTACCAACAACCCTGTCGGGTACAAGAACAGTGGACGTTCAATTGTTCATACAAATGACATATTAAAACTTATCATCATATTTAAATATTTCAGTATAATAATTTAGAATTAATGCTGCCAACTACTGTTGTAGAACATTACCATTATTGTGGATTTAGTTTAAATAACGAACAAAGCTACAAAACATATTAAGCAAAACGTCTCTTTATTCTTGAATATAGTGTTACTTCTCACGAAATAAATTTCAGTAGATTTCTCTGATTATAGTAATGTAGACGGTGGTGGCGTCATAAATTCCATTTACACCCTTAATGTAGGTTAGTCAATTTTCTAGCATGACCACACCTTGATTTGATTTTTTTGTTAAATGAATCAACTTTATGGCGATATCATCAGAAATACGAATTTGGGTCGTGTTCTAATTAATTTCGTTTTAATTAATTTCATAAACGTAATATAAGTTATATAGACGGATATTTATAGGGATAGAAATAATAATAAATTTCATCAACATTTAAGATGGTATTTATGATTTATATATTATATTACAAGTAGCTTCATTATTCTTAACGTCGTCATATCCTTAATTTACAATTTATCATTAATGAAATTGCATCACGATTTTTTTGTACAACAAAAATTTTATCATGTTTTTTTAATTTGGATAATTTACAGATAATTGAGCTAAGCAAAAACAACAATTACGGTTTATTACTGTCTTATCTTTGAATCAAGGTAATAACTTCATTCTAAAAAAGAAAAAACCGTTATCTAACTGGGTTACTTTTCTCGTGATGAAAAACGGTGAATTATTAAAATTTAAAAGTGCCCCATTGCTAAGCTCAATAAATCCTAGACTCGACTAATAATTCATATCTCTAGTGATTTAATTCAAATTGTGAGATCGTATTGCATCAATGATAAATTTCCAGTTAGTGTTGTTAAGTTTAAGTTATCAAAGAAATTTTTTGTAAAAGTAGAGGTCGATATACTTGTATGCTTCGTTGCCAACGTTCACGGTTAAGAGTGTGAAATTGACCCTTGAAGTCATCCCTCGCAAACACATTTTACCATATCTTGGAAGCTATCGTATTAAATCTAAAAACAAAGAATCACCTTACTCCCTAGGGTTTAAAAAAAGTATAAGCATCACTATTCTTTTGCGATTATATTTTTGGCGAGTCTTTCATATACAGTTCATTCACTGATTTTTTAAAAAAAAAATCGCAACTAGGACCATGTGTTATTTGACGACAGAGCTATATGGTTAGCTACCTTCAGTTAAAATTTTGGCGTTGTAATTTTATTTAGTGACTAGCTGTGTCCGTTTGAAGTAGTTGAGTTTTTAATACTGCGTCATAATTTGTACGATAGAGCAACGTGCTGCAATCAAATTTTGTTCCAAATTGGGGAAAAGTGGTCCGGAAAGATTCGAACTGATGAAAATCCGCGTATAGTGATGATTGCTTAAGTCGAAGCAAGGTTTTCGAGTGGTATGCGCGTTCCAAGAATGGTCGATAATTGCTGGAAGACGATCAGAATTTTTGCCTTGTGGTCAAACAATGGACCCAGAATTATATAAAGTTGCCCTGAACCGACTTTTGAAGCGGATTCAACGCGTAAGACCGAAATTATATCGCACCGGTGGCTGATTCCTGTTGGATTGGTACTTTTTTGACAAT
>JAZBGW010000986.1:0-14514 GCA_037464815.1 Mylabris variabilis
TATAATGATCACTTTATATATAAGTCGTAGATAAAAAATATTAAACATATCAAGAAATTATTTAGAAAAAATTTAAAGTGCTTGTAATTATGATTTTGAGTTTTATAATTATGTACAGACAGGGACAGACAAGCTTCCATAGGGGACAATTTAGACAAATTTGTGGCTTTTTGAGCAGCTTTTTTTTATTTTAAGTCTAAGTTTCAAGTGAATTTTGCTGTTGAATTGTCAAAAGAGTGAGATTCAGATACGTTTATTGGCTATTGTTGTAGAACAAATAAAGTTTATAATATAGGTTTTAAAGGTAACAAAGGTCACTTAATTAATAAAGAAGCACTTGTTAAGTCACCTTTGTTATCTTTAAAACCTACAGATACATTTAGTCGATTTTTAATCAAAATTCTCGCCCTTAAGTCTAAATTTTGGGAAATTTTCGTAATAAATTAACAGCTTTTCAACAAATTTTGCACTCAAGACGTGAACTTGATACAATTTAGGCACGTTTCGAGGGTTGTCAATCTAAATTTTCAATTTTAAACCTAGGTTTTTAGAAATTGTTGCCTTAAAAGATCAATTTGCAGAGCAGCTTACAGTTGAATCGTCAGACAGTTTTAGGCGATTTTGAACTAAACTCTTAACTTTTAGTCGATGAAATAAGACCTTAAGGCTTGGTTTTTCTTCCTCTACTTAGGCTAGCCTTAGCAAGACGTTGACTTAAATCGGATTAACGCTAGGATTATACATATTTGGCTAGGGGGTCCGTCTATGTACACGTCCCCAACCAAATATCTCTAAAATCAAACTTAGTTCGATTTAAGCCAGGATCCTACAGGGAAAAAACCAGGCCTAAATTATCAATTCCTGAACCATACGAAAACTTTTCTTTCAGCCTAGGTTTTCAGAAATTGTTGCCCTAAAGAATTATGTTTTTTAGCTAAACTCTCAACTTTCAGTCAATGTATTAAGACCTTAAATCCTGATTTTTTTCCCTTACTTAAGCTTGCCTTAGCAAGGCGTTGACTTAAATCTGATTAACGATAGGTTTATACCGGGTGAGTCACCTAAAACTAAAAGTTTTTGAGGGAACTTCCATTATTTGTCGAGCGATTCGAAAAATATTTCAAGGATTTGTAGGGTGGTACCTGGAGATCATTTCAGCAGAATTAGAACCTCGTAATTCATTTGGAAGTTGGTAAAAAAACGTTCGTTTTGAACAAGGCTGCGATTTTCAAAAACCAGCTAAATACGTAAAACGACTAAGACTGATTCAAGGACCCTCCAAACAGTGATTTTTTTCGTTTTTCTCCATTACATTCTAGAAAAAAAGCAAGACATTCACACCTATTCCAGAATAAAATAGAGGAAAACGAAAAAAAATATGATGGGAGGATTTACGAGCCATTCTAAGTCGTTCTGTGTGTTTAGTTTGTTTTTGAAAATTGCAACATCGTCAGAGCGGTTTTTGACCAACTTCCAAATGAGCTACGAGGTTCTAATTTTGCTGAAATGTTCTCTAGGGGCCCTCCTATAAATCCTTGAAATACTTTTCGAATCGCTCGCCAAATAATGGGAGTTGCCATAGGTACTTTTAGTTTTAGGTGACTCACCCGGTATACATTTGGGTAGGAGTCCGTCCCCATTCAAATGTCTCTGCATTTAAAGTTAGTTCGATTTAAGCCAGGGTCCTACAAGGAAGAAAAACCAGGCCTAAATCATCAATTTCTGAACCATAAGAGAACTTTTCTTTAAGCCTAAGTTTTCAAAAATTGTTGCCCTAGAAAATTAATTCTTAGAGGGGCTTGCAGTTGGATAGTCAGACAGTTTTAGGCAGTTTTGAGCTAATCTCTCAATGTTTTGTCGACGTATTAAAACTTTAAGACCCGGTTGTTCTTCCTTTGCTAAGCTCAGCTTAGCAAGACGTTGGTTTAAATCTGATTAACAGTAGATTTATACAGATTTGGGCGAAGTGTTCTTCCATGTATAGGTACACCCAAATGGCTCCTACACGGGAGAAAAACCGGGCCTAAACTACGAAAATAAAAACCTCCATCCTCATCGAAAATTGCGTATAAAACCAAATAATAATGCAATTTCTTTAAACTTAATTCTAGATAGGCTTTTTGACTGTTTTTTTGGAATAAACTTTAAAATTCTCCATAAATCTTTTGAAATGACAAAAAATTGGTTGATTTGATAATTGTGAATCCTTCCCTTTGTACTAAAACAAAAACAAATTCACTCCAAGATTGCTGCTCATATTCTGATTATGTTCGGGGCCTCATTCAGCACTTGATACGTCCCTGTCTACAAATGTAGTAAAATTTAACAATCAACTTTTACAGCCCTATGCACATTTTTAAAATATGAAATTGTGAGCTTTCTGTAACATATTTGACCAATGATCTTATGAATTTTGGTATCCACAGTTAGTACAAAAAAATACACTTGTCAAGGCATTTCCACTAGAATCCCTTCCTTGGACTTCCCTCTAGACTCACCAGAAAAATTAATCGTTTATCTACCACATTAATTAAGCAAAATAGCTTAAAATAATGGGTGTTTAGTGACCATAAATAATAAATAATCGGTGGATTAACGAAATTTGATGGTCTGTGGATAGCCTTCTATTGGTAACTGCAATAGTTCAATCCAGTTAACTTGCAGTTTCACTACTAAACAACCCAGTTTTAAAGGATCACACACCATCAAATTTACCAGAACAAAACTGAATTATTCTTCTATCTCGATTCCGATTTTGATCTTGTTTAAGTATTAAAAAATAGATCAAAATCGTGACTTTTATAGTAGTCTAGGAGGGGAAGTTTTGGAGAAAATCTAGTGCAAAATTTTTAAGGCTATAATAATTGATTGTTAATTCTACTAAAATATAATTGATGATGTTTTATAATGTTTGAAATTATTTCTAATTGTGTTAAAAATGAAATCGGTCACCAAAAATTTAAATAAATTGAATAAATACAAAATAACGCTACTTATAAATATTGATTGTGTTAAATTATGAATGTAGATCTGTTAATGTTAAAAAAATAGTAATTATTTATCATCTAGATGAATCGTGTATTAGCAATATTCTAGACAAAAGAAATAAGATTATTTTGTAGCAAATAGGTAAATGTGCTAATCAACTGGAGTTTATGTGGCAAAATAAATTTATTTTAAAATAATTCTTTAATTTCCACTCTTAAAATTCTATAATTTTAATTGAAATAAAACTATTTCAAAATTTCCCGCTTATTTGCGTCTTGTTCCGTTTTCCGCTACTAGAGATCGATACATTCGCCATCTGTCATCCACCGTTGACCAATTAAATCGGAAGAGTTGGCGCATGTCAACTCTACCAATAGACTTTTGGTATCGAGATTAAATTGATGACCTTGACAGCGCTGTATATCAATACGGTAAAATATTGTACTAAAAACCATCAGCTTGCCAATTTTGCGGTTGTGAATCTTCAAGTTTACACCCGTGCCTTTGCGGTGTTTTTACACATTTTTTTCGTCATAAAACGTCTAATTAAATTACAATAATTTTCTTTAATTAATTCGAAATTTAAAAGAAATATTCACTGAATTACGTAAATTGCTTGGTTTGTATTCGGGGTATTTTGTGTGGATTTTTCACTGAAAAAAATCATTTCCATCCACTATTGGTAAGTGTCAGATTTCAAAACGAAATTCACCATGCGATTTGACATAATGCACACTCACACACACAAAACACATAATCATAGTTACCGGGTTTTCCTTTATTCAACTGTTATAAAACGCTTTTCACTCATTAAATAGGGGAAAACTGTTACTTTTCTGGGCGAAGAAAAGCAAAATTATTGGAATTTCCATTTAGAATTATCAATACAACAATAACAAAGATCGTTATTTTATTCTAGGAGTGTATAACCGATTTCCTCGTGGATATTCATGTTATAATAGTGCGTTGTTGATTTGTACGTTCGTTTATTTTACTATTTCTAAAATAATTAATAAAATATACAATTAATTAATTAATTAATGCTTTTCTTTTACAGATTAATTTTGTCGAAATTCATCCGATTTTCGGGATTATTTGAAATAATCAGGAATGGTAATGGAGGCCCCCCCATCACCCCAAAGTGTCGGTAGGGAGTTTGTGAGACAATACTACACCCTTTTGAATAAAGCCCCAACTCATCTTCATAGGTAAAGTCAAACAAATTTTAATTGTACCACAAATTACTGTTATTATTTTATTATTTATTACTATTATTAAATAATGCAACGTCGAAGGAACTTATGATTATTTAATAATTGCTAATAAATCATCGAATGATTGCAATTCGTAAATTGTAAATTGAAAATTTAAATCAATTAATATCTAAAATGCTTTTTAATCGTTACTGGTAGACTATAAATTAATTAAAATTTGAAAGTAATGTAATTTTTTGATGAGCCATTTTTTAATATCACTCTATTTCTTTGTTGTTGGTTTAATTCACAATTTTGGAAATTTTTACTGGATTTTTTGTCTTAATTTTTGAAAAGCAACTCCTAATTCTAGAATATTCTGCAGATAACTTGTGCATCCATTCATTTATAAATAAATTCGTTTTTCTCTAATACTTTTGTGTCTAAAAATAATAAATCAGTACAATTTTCTTCGATTGAAAATTTATTACTAAACTTTTATCAAAAAATCTTTCTGGTTTGATATTAATTGATTTTTTAAGTTTTGTCTATAGAAAACGTTTAACGTAGATTTTGTTTTATTTATTTATTTATGTTTCGTTAATTCTTTCATGTTTTTTTGCAATCATTTTTACTTTCTTTTATTTGTTTAATTTAATAAAATTACGGCGAAGGTCTCATTTTCTAGGTTAAGTTTAACCAACTGTTATCGATATTTTCTAATATTTCCAACTTTAAAACTACCAAATTTAAAATATTCTTTCTTAATTTTAATAGGGCCTTTTTGAAAAACCAATATCTCTCCTGTTTCTTTAATTTTAAATAGAATAAAGTGGAATTATTGAACAGATGTTTGTCTCTAGAATAAGGTTGAAATTCATATTGCTACAATGATGTGGCAATAGAGATTACCTTAGGCCAAAAAAGAAGTATAGAGTTTACGAATAAAATACAGAAAAATCCGTCCCCAAATCACCTCTAAAATTGAGATATAGTGGTCGTCTGAACCTTGTCAATTTCGACTTATAAGTCAAATTACTTTAAGGTTGTGGTGTACAAAAAAAAATGGATAATTTACAACTCGTACCAGATGCCAGCAACATTTCTTTAAAATCAGGTAGTTTCACCCCAACATTGTCTATTGTTATTCATAAAAATTACGGTAGAATGTTTTCTTTGTACACCCCAACCACAAAGTAATTTGATTTATAAGTCGAAATTCACAAGGTCCAGGCGGTCACTATACCTCCATTTGATTAGTGTGGGGTAAGATTCGAGCACCAACATTTCATTATCTTGAATGCAACAACACCCAAAATTGAATTGTGATTCTTGTTACATCATCTTTAATTGTAGTACGAATTTCTTACTCACATTTAAACATGTTTTGGCCAAAATTATCTTGGTGGGTTGAGTTTTTGGATTCACGTATTTAATGATATTCCCATTACACCCATAAATTTTTAAACTTACATGTAAATCCCATAAAATTACTGATTTTTATTATGCAATCAATTCAAACATATTTTTAACTTGATTTTTATCGTTTTAAAATTTGTTGAAATGTCTTATATTTAAAAAATAATAATAATAAAGCAGTATATAATCTGGAGATCTCCAAGCTGTCTGGTTTAAAGATTCAAAGTACGCTATCTTCTATTATTTTATCTAAAGATCTTAATTTTATAATTTATAGATTTCCTGTTATAGAACTGGGGGGTTTTATTAAAATTTCCAGGACTTGTCCACGATTCCCTATTGTAGAATTTTTTAATAATAATTGCCTTAACTTTGCACCATATCACCTTGTTAGAAAGAGATTTGACCTCTATTATTTTATACGTATAGAAATTCAATTGAAGGTCTGGTTTTTGATAAATTTATAATGCATTGTGTTAAGTACCTATCAATTAAAATCCCACGTAATTAAAATAAAACGGACACGAAATATTAAGAAATCGTTCATTGTAACTTTATTTGTATTATTAAATTATTAAAGATATATTTAGGAGATAAAAGTTGTTTTAAGTAACTATTTGTTCTCAATTATTTAACAATAAATCATGTTTGATTTTTTTTTTAAATGGGTTATGTATTTAATGAATATTTACAGCTTTAATAGCATACTTCAAAAGTATTTTAAATTTAATTTACTTTGATAATTTTATCTAAATCACATTAGAATTATTCAAATATTTTTAAAGACAAATCGAAAATTTATCAATTTTATTTATTTAAATAACCGGAAAAGTTCTTGAAATATTCTAAATGGTTGTTTTCTTTCGAAATAGAAAATTCGGTAATTATTATAGCTACTAATTTTTCAATTAACATTTTAGATTTAAAGTCATGGTTTATGTGTACGAAATTATTAACAGTCATCTTTATTATATTGTTCATTAAATAAAAATTTAAAATTAAAGTGTTTAGTTTATCTAGCTTCTAGATTATAAATTTATTAAATTATTGTCCTCTTATATCTTAAGTAGGTACTTTTAAAGTAAGAAATTATAAATAGGTTCTATAGTTTCATTGTTTCCCTTATTGTTAGTATAAATTAAAAGAGAAACTTTAAAATTATAATAACAAAACAAGTCATACATACAAGTGCTTGTATGTAATGGTAAAAACTGATATTTTTCAAGAAAGACAACTTTTTAAACATTACTGCTTTTAAAAATGTTCATCTTCAAATTATTAATTGAAGGAATTTTTTACTGTTTGTAAATTCTATCAACTCGGTCTCAAATTTTAATGGATAAAAATTATGATATTTCCTTTTATGTTATTTTTAAGTTATAAACAAGAATTCTTGATAAATATGCTTACTAAAGTTTTGTACAGTTCATTGTCTGATTTTGTTATGAAAAACAAAAAAATTGAAATATTGCCAAAATATTCAACTTGTGATTTTTTTTTTAAATAAATTTTTAATTATCTCATTACAGATTTTATAATCATCATTCATCGTTTATTCATGGCGGTTTGGATCCACCAAATCGTGAAACAAGTCCTGTAATTGGTCAAAAACAAATCCATCAAAAGATTCAACAATTAAATTTCCGTGATTGTCATGCAAAAATTACACAGGTCGATTCACAAGCAACATTAGGTGAAGGTGTTGTTGTACAAGTAACTGGTGAATTATCAAATGCTGGCCAACCGATGAGACGTTTTACACAAACATTTGTTTTGGCTGCTCAAAGTCCAAAAAAATACTATGTCCATAATGATATATTCCGTTATCAAGATGAGATAATATCTGATGAAGAATGTGAAGGAGAGAATCGTTCTGAAACGGAGGATGATGTGAATCAAGATTGTCAAGTTTTAAATGATGTTCAACAAATACCACAAGTACCAAATCCATATTTTAATCCAAATACGACAACTGTACCATCTAATATTGCTGCTCCTGTTCATCATCAACATCCGCATGTTTTGGCTTCTCAAACTGTACCAACTGTTAATGGCAACGTACATCCTGATGAAATCAACGTTTTACCCGGTATTTAATCAATAAACTTATCAATCAATTGATTAGTAATTATTTTTTCTTTAATACAGGACCAGTTCCTTCTCATATTAATACTCCTGCTACTGCCCAAGCACCATTGCCAGCTCCTGTAAACAATTTACCGCCAACTCCATTGATTCAACCAACATTGAATACAACACCGACTCCAACTATTGAGGAAATTGCTCCAGTGATTGAGGAACCAATCCAAGAAAAATGTGAAATCAACTACAACAACACTGCTATTGAACCGGAAAATCAAGATACTACTGAATCTGGTATGTTCAATCAATTTAAAAAAATAATTTGTCAAAAATATAGACAATAAGGAGATAGATACAGTGTAGTGATTAAAATTAGTACTTGAAAGTCAATCCTTAGTTTTTATTTCAATTTTTGCAATACCAGTTTCCGGCGTTAGTCCATTATCAGTCGCTCGTCACTTCTGTTGTTTGACAAGCGACTGATGTTGGTCTAACGTCCGAAATCGGTATCTCAAAAATTGAAATAAAAACTTA
Source organism: Mylabris variabilis (assembly GCA_037464815.1). Lineage (NCBI taxonomy): Eukaryota > Metazoa > Arthropoda > Insecta > Coleoptera > Meloidae > Mylabris > Mylabris variabilis. The sequence goes on from JAZBGW010000986.1 coordinate 8,217, forward strand.
GGATTGATTTTCAAGTACTAATTTTAATCACTAAACAAAAAAATTATGTTAAATTGTACTTACTATTGTTTATTTCAGCTGTTGTTTCCAACGAACCACGGACCTATGCTAATTTATTGAAATCAGGATCTACAAATACGGCTATTTTTAACAATGTTCCAGCGACAACACCAGCAGTGACTCACCCACCTGGAACTACATCACCTGTAAGCTTCATTAATTTTACAATTAGATAAATTATAATTTTTTTCTATTTTTTAACAGTCAGCACCGCAAAGAGATCAACCTGGATTAAACAATAGGAATATCAATAATAGAGGACCTAGAGTGAATCAACAACAACAACAACTGCAACAACAGCCACCACGCGTACAAAAACAGGATTCAAATCGTAACTCTCAAGGCAGAAATACGTTTAATGATGAAGGTATTCTTCCTCTTTTTTTTAAATATTAATAGGTAATTGTTGTATTGATTGTTTAGGTGATGATAAGAAACGATCTCAAGGCAATAATTATGGTGATATGAATCAACTATTTTTGGGCAAATTACCACATAATGCTACCGAAGAGGAATTGCGTGAAATATTTTCAGAATTTGGTACAATTCTTGATTTAAGAGTACATAGCAAACCGACAAATAAAGCAGCACAACCTGGAGCACGTGCACCATCAAACTATGGATTTATTACATATGAAACACAGATTGGTGTTCAAAATTGTCTTACAGCAAAGGTATGTGTTTCATTTTCATATTTTGGTTAATATTTAGTACAAATTTTTATTTTCAAGATATTTATTATTAAATAAATAATCAGTAAGTATAATTGTAGATTGTCAAGAAATTGTCTATAATTTACTAATTAATAATTAGAGATTAGTGTAATTTATTTGAAATTTGTTAAAATTAATAGATTGATTAATGTTTGTTTAATTAGCCAATCTACTATCCGAAAGATGATAAAAATGGTGTGATTTTAAACGTTGAAGAGAAAAAGACCAAGGATCGTCCATTATATGGAAATAATCGTTTAAATAATAATGATAATCGTTCCCGTGATAATCTACCAAGGCGTAGTGGTGGTCCTGGTGGAATGGGCGGTGGTGGTCCTGGTGGTAATCTTGGTCAAAATCGTAACAATACATCTGGTCCTAATAATAATAATACATCAGGAGGAGTTCTACCATCCCGAACAAATAATAATTATAATCGAGGCGGTGGTGGAGGTGGTAATAATAGTAGTGGTGGCGGCGGCGGTGGTTCTTCCAATCGTGGTTCAAATGCATACAATCGTCGCTAGCCCTTCTGCTTTTAAAATTTAGGATCTGTTTATTATTTTTCTTTTTTAAGAAATAACAAAGGAAAAAACATTTTACTTTACTAAAATGTGAACGAATAGTGAATCGACGTGTACAGTGTTTGAAGTCTGATAATAAAAAAAATAATAAAAATTTGGAAAATGAAGCTAATTTAAAACATTTAGTGCCAATAGTGGATAATTCAACTGCTATGTAATTGTATTGAAACTATTTATGTAGAATTATGTTTGCTTGTACATTCAATTGCAATGTCCATCAATTTATAGTAGTTTTGTTTTTTTCTCCTTTTTATTCGAGTACTTATTGGCTGTGTTGTGAATCGCGATTTTTTTTTAAATTTCCTTTTAATAAAATTGATAATTGTTGGACATTAGAAAACAAATCTACAATTTTATATACCTATAATATGTCTCATGACAAACATTGAAACATTCTAGATTCAACAGCAATTAGCCCTTGGTTACTTACTTTTAGTTTATTTAATTTTCTATTATATAAATAATAAATGCTGATAAAAGCGTACTAAATTTTCTACTAGAAATAAGTCAGATCAGTGTCTTAATTAAATTGAAAATAATTGAGAAACTATTTAATATAAATGTAATTTGTTTATTTTTTAAAAATATATATTCGTATATTCACAATGAATTATTGAAATTGTGCAATTTTTACATTTTACACACCCATCCAGGCCTAGAATTTATTTAATATTTTTTAAAACTTTTCAATTTAAAACGTAAAAGTTGAACATTTTCATAATTTACATGAATATTTATAAATAAAAATAATAATATACTGACAATTTTATTGCGTGAAATTGTTTAAATTTCATGTGATAGTAGTAGAAAATTTAGAATTACTTATTAGCTTTTAAGATCACAACTTCATCATGGTTCTCAATAATGCTATAATGTTATACATTTATTATTATTTTTATGATTATTAATTTCCTTTACAGGATAGTTTTGCTTTATTTTTTATTATTACACTATTGATATTTAGCGTTGTTCATTTTGTGCCGTTGCATCAGTTTAACAACAATCTATGTTTCGTTTTGCAAATGCAGCTATCTTTATTTTGTCCAAAGATTGATTTAAACCAACTTTTTTATATCAATTAAAATAATAAACTCCTGTTTTTATTCTAATAAATTTATTATTTTGTTTTAATAGAGTATCTAACTTTTAATCAATTACGAAATGGTTCTGTCGTGTATATCTTTGGTCAAAAGTGGAAGGTTGCAGGCTTAGTTGAATTTCCAATTTGTTTTTCATTTTTGTTTTGTTTTTTTAAACAGTATTCATTTTTTATCCTGTGATTATTGATTTGTTTGTGTATTTTGCTGTTGTTTAATTTGCTCTGTGGCCCCCTCAGTTCGCTAAATAACCATTCAACCAAAGTTCTTCCTTACTATAAAAACAAACAAGAAAATACAAAAAACAAACTAAGACTTGTGCAAGTTCCACTAGTCACTATTTTTTTTTGATTTTTCAATTTTCACACAATTTTTTCGTTCATGTATAATGTAAAATTGTTATAATTAGCACCATTAAAGGAAGTTGTTATGGCAAAAATAAAGATCTTTCTTTATCATCAAGCCTTTTATTATTTGTCACTAGTGTGAAGATACTTGATTAACATTTAGTAAAAATATTTATTCTTAAAGCATTTGTTATTTACATACAGATTTACAAATACTACAGTAAATTATTTAAAAATATTTAATGTTAGATGATTTCCATCTCTCATTCGTTGTCTAACAAATTTTCACATTCAGCATCCAACTCGTCCTGAAACACATCTTTAATCAATAATTTGTTTGATAATAATCACTACAACATACCTCGTCCAATTCTAAACATTTAGCCCATTCTTTGATGTCAATCTTGTGGTCGTTGTTCTTATCGCAAGCATTCAAGAACGGTGAAATACAATGTTCTAAGGCCATTAATGGGGCACGAATTGGGAACAATTCATGTCTAGATACCGATCTACACAAACAATACATCAAACATAAATTTCTATAATACATAAAATTCAATGATGACTATTCACCTGTCTGGTGGGAAACCATCTAAATCACAGAATTTCCAAATGGCAGCATTGGTCCAACGGCGTGTCATATTCGATTCAGCTTCACGTTCCATTTTCAAATAATGCGGTGTTAATTCGGAACGATCGGCCAAATCTCTCATAATGTTGAACAACCATTCGCGCATTCTACGCGGAAAATCGCCCATTTCGTCTTCAGTACATTGCTGGAAATTCAACAATTTAATTATTGTAATTATTGGGATTTAATCGATAATTTACAGGCATTTCGCGGCATTCACCGTAATATTCAATATGAATATGCCGGTATTGTTCGCCTTTACATTGCGGATCGCCTTTTGCACAAAGACATCGTTGTTGATAAATTGCACAATCAGACGTCCATGTTTCGTTATAATTAGAGCAAACTTTGCGGCGTGATTCGGTTTCAACAGGACATGTTGGAATACAGACGCATTGCGGTTCACCATCGGCGTCTAATTGGCAAACACGACCAGCCCCACAATGCACCTTAATGCACGGATCTACAACAATTAAAACATAATTGAATCGTTTCGATTATGTACAGGTGAACCAAATTTAATGGAACTATAGGCTATCTCGGTAACCAGAAGACAGAAAAAAAAACTAATAGCACAATGCCGATCTAGTTTTTCAGTCTGGTTTAAAGGTAAAAACAAAAGTGGGCTATCTTTTTTGTTTTCAAGCAAGGAGCAAAAAGTGAATATCTTGTGATTTTGGCAATCGCTTATATCTTGAATACTATCACAGATATGCATATATTTAAAAAAACAAGAGTACGTTCTACAGACACTGTTTACCATTTAGACACAGTCTCGATCGAAATTATCTTTTCTTTTGCTAGAGTAGCAAATTTTGAACCAAGCTACTCCAGTGCCAACTGGCGTTTGGGAAACGTAATAGTTTTCTCTTCATCTCTACCTTAAGTAGATTATTTTGATAAATTTACAGTTATAATATATGGTCTAGCGCTGAAAGTTTCTCAGATATTTCAGCTTTTGGTGCAATTTTAAAATTTGCAATGTTTGATTGAAAAATTGATATTTTTAAAGCCATAGTATTTGAAATGTTGAAACTTGGAATTTAGGTAGTAAAAATGCTGTACTTTTTATCAATTTAAACAGAATTCAATTATCCTTCAGCGTTTGGCTGAAATGAAATTTTATTTCAGGCTATTTTTATACTATTGTATACCTAATATCTTGCTTATTTTAAATGGAACACCATTTGTTTTTATATCGTCAGATCTACATCAAACTATATAAGCATTCCCTATACCTATCTTTGATAATTTATCAGTTATTTAAAATTTTCAATTTCGCCTAATCATCTCCTTTGAAAGAAAATTTATTATCTCTAATCACCTATGCCAAGTTGGACATTCTACATGCACAAAAAGCAATAAATATTGGTTTAATTAATTATCAATTTCTTCAATTTTGCTTCATTGGGATTAGGCTTACCAACTAAAAAACGACAGGTTCTTATAGCAACTCCCATGATTTGCTGATCGATTCGAAAAATATTGCAAGGATTTATAGGGTGCTACCTGAAGACCATTTTAGCAAAATTAGAACTTCGTAGCTCATTTGGAAGTTGGTCAAAAAACGCTTGCTATGAACAAGGTCGCAATTTCCAAAAACGAACTAAACACACAAAACGACCTAGAGTGACTCCTATAGAATACAATGGAGAAAAATGAAAATAATCAATGATGGGAGGATCCTCGAGCCATTCTAAGTCGTTTTGCGTATTTAGTTCGTTTTTGAAAATTGCGAACTTGTAAAGAAGGGGCGTTTTTTGACCAACTTCCAAATGGGCTACGAGGTTCTAATTTTTCTAAAATGTTCTCTAGGGATTACCCTATAAAGCTGTGAAATATTTTTCGATTAGCTCTCCAAATAAGGACTTTTCGTTTTAGGTGAATCACACATGGGCAGCTGATTATTATTATTATATCGAAAAGTCTAGAATTAGTTCTGTCACATTTTGTTATGAGTTTCTTGTTGGCACCCCGCAAGAACTTCAAACGGGGCGATTGAAAAAAGTCGTAGCACAGGGACGTCCCGGAAACTGCAGAACATTTGGCAAGCCTAATCGAGATAATCTAAAATTAATTAATTATTTTCATGTTAATAGTGACAATTGAACTGAAAGTTGTTTTCCTAAGCCATCTATGTTTTACATTTTCTTTCCGGGGAGAAGATTAGACGTATTTGAAAACATTTAATGACAGAAAAATTATCAAATATTAGTATAGGAAATGCTAATACAGTTCTATGCAGAATTTTTTTCTCTATCCAACCGTCTAAAAAAAGTATGGTGTTCCATTTAAAATAAGCAAAATATTACAGTTTGAAAATTGTCTGAAAGAAAAATTTATTTCAGTCAAACGCAGGAAGATAATTAAATTTTCTATAAACTGGTAAAAAGTACAAGTACATTATTTGTACTACCTAAATTTCAAGTTTCAACATTTCAAACATTATAGTTTCAAAAATAGAACATTTTGAATCAAATACGGCAAATTTTAAAATTGCACTAAAAGCTGAAATATCTGAAAAACTTTCAGCGCTAAATCATGGATAATGTTTATCAAAGTTCCCTTCGACTTTATCAAAGAATTTAAAAATGTAATAAGAAATATACCAATTCATTCAAAATAAGAGGGTAGGGTGCACTACCCCATATAAAGGGGGTTGCTAGAACAACGAAAATAATTTCTAGGGAATGTTCAGGAGACATAACGACTATATAACAAATTTTATCAACTGCCATTAACTATATCTAGTTTCTTATACGTTCAATGGCCCATCCTCTTGAATCACCCTGTATCGATAAACAGCAAATGTATCAAAAATTGTGATGAGTTCACAATTAAGTTTTTTTATCCAACTTTGCCTTCA